>CAUHTR010007977.1:0-25073 GCA_959609185.1 Schmidtea polychroa
TATTCTCAAATGCATAGAAGTAGTGGATAAACCACCCGCACGAACTCAACCCCCCTGGACCAGTGCATTCCAAGCTCATATTTAGAGTAAAAAGACCCTAAATACTTTCATTTTTAAGTCTTTTATTCATTTATTTTAAAAACATAAATTCTCATATATTCTCACATTTTCCAACTACTTTCAACTTTTAACTTCAAAACAAGAAGAAAAAAGGGCAATGGAATGGAAAAGCACAGCTCCAAATCGGGTTTCGTTCGTGCGGGTGGTTTATCCACTACTTGTAAGAATTTCATCTTGGCGAATGCCATCTTGGCAGTTTGCCGTCTTGGCGAGCGAATGCATCCTGCTGCCGTCTTGGTAGATTGCCAGTTTTGATAAATAAAAAAATGTATACTATAAAATGAATAATATAAAATCTATACTATAAAATGAATAATATAAATCTTAAAATTCAAGAAAGAAATAAATTAAATCTTGATTATAATAAAGAATTTACTCATGAGATTAAAAAGAATGATATTTTAAAAATATCTCCAACTTCAGGATCCATTGCAAACTTAAATCGTAGAGGTGATGTAGTTTTTCAAAGTCTTCAAACCTCAAACCCAATAGATATTTGTAATGCAAAATTATATTACAAAATAGAATTAGAAATTGAAGCAAATAAAAAAACAACCTTGGAAAATAATTTCTTTCCAAATTTATTTTCCAACATGAGATTAAAACTAGGATCATCAGAAATTGAAACTGTCTTACACCCAGGGGTATATTCCACAATGTTAAATTTTATTTTAACAAGTGAAGATTATAAAAATGAATATGGTGAATTAACAGGTTGGATTCCTGATGTTAATAAAGGGGATTTAGATAAAGATGGTTTAGATATAAATTATGCTTACTATAAAAGAGCTGAACTTTACAAGTCTAATAAATTTGAAGGTTATTTTGAATTAAAACATTTATTTGGATTCCTTCAAAATTATAATCGTGTACTGCATAATGTTTTATAGAACTCATCTGTAATCGTGTAGAAGCTGATAAATTAATATTCTATGGAGAAGCAAAGGCTAAATTAAAATTATCAACACTTGAATTTACATATACCTGAATGGACTTTAAACCCACGTTCTGAAATCAATCTCCTTGAAAGATTAAATTCTAATAAATCTATATATGTAAATTATTTAAATAGAATCTGTAGTGAATTCAGTATGACAGAAGGCGTAACCTATTCTATAAAGGTTGCAAATCTTGCTTACCGTCCAAGATATATCTTGATAGGATTTAAAGACGGAGATCCTTCATTTGAAAAAAATAATAATCTATTTGTTCAAAAGATTGCTGGTGATAAATTAAAATCAATTCAAGTTCAATTAAATAATTCTTATTATCCAATAAATCGAATGGAATTTAATATTGAAAATAATGAAAACATATTCCCCTATTTAAATTATATTGAAGTTTGTAAAGATTTTAAAGCCGAACCACAATTAAGTTTAGAAGATTTCAAAAATTTATATTCTATATTTTGCATAAATGTATCAGACCAAGATGATCGATTGGCTATAAATAATGTTGATGTTACACTTCATATAACAAAGGATTCTAATTTTAAAGCTAAAGTATATACATTAATATTAGAAGAAAAGAAAATAGAAATGAAGTTGTATGCTGGAAAGATTTCAATTATTGAAAATGTACGAGGAGACTCATAGACTTCGTATCCTTAAAAATCTCTAAATAAAATGTCTTTCTATTGTGAAAGTTGTAACTCTCAAGTTAGAAAACAACATAAAGCAAGACATTTAAAAACTAAAAAACATATGAGTATTCTGAGAGGGGGAAAGGGCTCAGTAATTGAATCCTCCGGTGGAGATCTTCAATCTTCAAAAGTAATGTCCAGTATTTTTAAACCCTTTACAACTGAAAAATATCCAGGTGAAAGACATTTATTCCGTCATAATTATACAGGACCTGGAACTCGATTGGATATTCGTCTTGATGAAAATAATAATCCTAAACCCGGAGAAGAACCAGTGAATAGAGTTGATCAAGCTGCTCTTTCTCATGATATTGCTTATAATTCTGAAAACATTAGAGACAGACACCTTGCAGATGTTAATTTAATACATGATTTAAATAATATAAAGAATCCATCAAGAGGAGAAAAGATTCAAAGGGCTCTAGTTAAATTAGCAATGAAAGGTAAGATTTTTATAGGGGCCGGAGGGAATTCAATACGCAGTTCCTTACGAAGTCTAATGACTACTGAGGATTCAATTGCTGATTCCCATTGGATTATGGATCTTATTTATATGCCTTGTAAATCAATTGAGGGATATAAAATAATCCTAGTTGCCATAGATCTTGATTCAAGAGATGTATTCGCAAGAGGGATAATAAATAAGGAATATATTCCTCAAGCCCTTTAAGAAATATTTGAGACAACACAAAGAGTTCCAAATTATTTATCAACCTGTGAGACCCTCGATATTGATAAGTTCAATTCTGAGGATGTTATACTAAAAGCAATCAGCAAACAAGAAAAAAGAATTATTAAAGAAGTAGTAGAAAATATAAAAAATAAATTTTGGGAACACTTTTCTTCTACTAGAAAACAAATATGGGACAACAAGTTACTTGACTCAATAGTTGAATCATTGAAGTCCTCAGTAATTGAAGTCCTCAGTAGTCATTAGACTTCGTATTAAAAATAGTATTCCTAATTTCTCCAGCCTCTCGATCTAAATAAATATAATTATATTTTTGTTTCCAATGATTATCAACACTCATATCAAACATAGTCTTGTCAGGTATTACTCCAGAAAATAAATCATTATAAATCATATTCTTATCACGTCGATCTAATTTAAAAAATATAAAACAATTGGAATTATTTCTTATAGAGTTTTTATCCAAGGCATAATAAGTTTGAGATATATAAATTACATTACAATTATTATGACGGCCTCTTGTAAAGTAACTCTTTTGAATCTCTTGATTTTTCATGTTGACAACATCTTCAAATATGACTAGATTCTTTTTATCTTTAGGAAGTAAATCGCAATGCAAAACATCTTCAGGCTTATTAGAGAAAAATTAATTAATTAAAATTAATTAATGAAGAACCTGAAATGAAAAATGAATGTCTAAAAATTATGACAAATTTTAATAAACAAAGTATGGAAACCCAAATTGATTATGCTCGAGAATCTATAGTCTTTCGTGCAGGACAAGAAGAAATAATAAAGAGATTAATGAATAAAACTGTTGATCTTTGTGTTGAAAATGAGGGATTAAAGAAAGAGAAAGAATATTTATTACAAAGTGCTGACAAAAGTTATATGCATGAAAAACATATAATTTTAAATGATTCTAATTCTGGAGGTCTTTCCGAAGGTCTTTCCGAAGGTCGTTCCGAGCGAAATAAGATAATAATGATGAAACTCGAGGAATTATTACGTAGACCAATACCAAAGATATTATAACAAGTGAAATAATAAGTAAAAATATTATTTTTCTAAGTCCAGAAAGTTTTAAGCCATAGTCTTTAATTATTTTATGAATAACAATATGTAATTCTTTACCTTTTTCTACAAGTTCTTCAACTTTTGAACATCTTAAATTAATCACCGACATTTTAAAGAATTAAAAAATGAGATTCAGTCATGACTGAATGTCAACTAATTCTGGGGAATTCAATACCAATAAAATAATTTTATAAATAAATGAGTCCTAATTCTGGGAATCCAAAGGAATCCAATTCTGGGAACCCAAAGGAATCCAATTCTGGGAACCCAACTACTGAAAGTCATTCTGAAAGTCATTCTGAGAATTCAATTACTGAAAGTCATTCTGAGAATTCAATTACTGAAAGTCATTCTGAAAGTCATTCTGAAAGTCATTCTGAGAATTCAATTACTGAAAGTCATTCTGAAAGTCATTCTGAAAGTCATTCTGAGAATTCAATTACTGTGAACTCAATTACTGACTTTCTGGATAATGTCAATTATCTCCTGAATGATCCAGTGTTTTGTCGCAGAATTAACGGTTTAAAAAAGATGAAAAATGATTATATGAAGAAATCTTTAGAAGAAAAGGATAAATTTGTTATGGATTTATTGGTTGATTTTGGTGAATTAAAATTTAAAGCGGATAGTTATGAAGCAGTGGTTAAAACCTATACAACTGAAGAATATTATTCAGGGATAAAAGCAAAAGTAGAAGATGGACAAAGGACGATTGACATTTGTTTTAAATATGATGTTTTTGAGGATTCTGAGTATTTTGAATGTGAGAGCACTGAATCATAGACTTCGTAATCCCTGACTCCGTAATACTTTGTAACTGAGTTTTATTATAATTAAATTCTTCAGGACTTAAATTTTTTATATATTCATCTTCTGTGTTGAAACATTTTTTCTCTATGCTTATTGAATTTTTAAATTGACAATATAAAGGCATATAAACAAGGAAATCAAATTGTGGTGGTCTTTTAGGATAAATGATCTCAACCCTATAAATATCAAGATCAGTAAGTTTTAAATCATAGATTTTATTTATTTTATCAAGATTTTTTATTATTGGAATTAAATCATTTCCAATTGGGAGAGTTGTTTTCATGTCAGACAAGATGAATCTTTTGTCATCATAATTTGATAATGATATCTTTGATGCCTCTTGTAGGTACATATTATGCTTCTCAGATTTAAGTTGATGAATCTCTTCCATTTTATCTTGATGACCTTTTATACAGCTTTTATAATCTTGATGACTGATGTTCTTGGATACTGCTCTTTGTATGCCTTTACATTTATTATCCTTGCTGATCTTAAGCCCCGAGGTTATTATTGGTCTATAAACTGTATGATACTTTATTTCTTTAGTTATTGGATCTATGATTTTAATTGTTTGCTTTTCCATTTTTGGTATTTGCATCAAATTATGAGAATATTGTTTAGATCTAATATGTATCGCATTTTTTATTATTGCATTTGGTCTTTCATCTTTGAAGGCATATAGCTCTCCAGATTGATTTATTAGTTTTGAAAGCACAGGATCATTAGCTATTTCTTTTTTCACATCTTTAGAATACACTATGAAAATGAAACTATCTGTATCCATTGCACAGAGATGAGCTCGTTCTTTAAAACATGGTGACATGGCATAGTAATAGGCCTTGTACATTTGTAATTTAGAAAGCTCCAAGATTGCAAAGCCCATAGAGATTGGTTTATTATAAGTTTTTTCATTATTTTTTATTTCAATTGCAACTAGATTCTTTGAGAATACTTCAGCATTTTTAAATGTAGGCTTCCCAAGCATTCGATTATATCTTGCAAAGTCTTTAGGACTATTTGTTAAAAGTTCTATTCTTGTGTACTTGTCCACATTCTCCATGGTCTTGCCAAAGACTGAATTGTTTTTAAGTTTACAAATGACATCGTTAAAATTATCTCCAGCAGCCTTTGCTTCTTTTCTTTTCTCGATATTTTCCTCGATGTATTCTAGCATAAAGGGTTCTTGTTTGAATTTTATAATACTATGAACCTTTTTCAAACGCATGCCAAGTGAAAGATAAAGTCGAAGATTGAGATAATGAGTTAGATAATATTCTCGATCAGTTTGATCACATAAAAGTTTTATATTTGGGGCTACATGTTTTCCAATTTGCCAATCTGAAAGTTCTTCGGGATCAATCTTTCTTTTTTCTGGAGCCAGTGGAAAAAATCTAGTTCTAGATTTTATTTCATCAGAATATTCGAGATCACATTTTATGCTATAACCATAATCAGAATCTTTAGGGGTTAAAAGTATTTCTTTTATAAGGGCATATAGAGGGCTATCAGCATTCAGAAGAGAGGCATTCAGGACTTCAAGATCAGCATCCCAGGAGAACTCGCCAATTGGTAGATAAAGTTTCATTGTTCCTCCATATAAAGCATTTGCATCGATATAAACTACTTCACATGGATTAGTTAGAGCCTGCATTATTAATTCAAATTCTTCTTGAGTTTTTATTTCTATATAGTTCTTATCAGGATCGTCCTTAAAATATTCACTAATAAGAGTTATTGAATTAATTGTACTTATTTCTCTGTCCCCCATTACAGAAGAAATACCTCCTCTAATATTTTGTTTAAATAGATTAAACATGTCAGGATCACTTATTAATTCTATTTTCTTATTCTTAGAATCAGAGCTCCATTTATTATATAACATTGTATCCCAAGATAAAGCTGGTAGTGTTATATAATTATAAGGTACTAAATCAAATGCCTTGCAGAATGTTGAGAAACAATCTGTTAGGATATAAACATCAAGAGATAAATACATGTCAGTATAATCTCCTAAAGTTTTACATTTGAATAAGTCCCACATTTTATTTGCTCTAGCATATTCACTATCTGTAATCCCCGACAATATAAGTTTTGAATAGAAGTGCTCTTTACTTGGAAGACATGTTTCATTATATCTTACAAATGAATTCATGTAGTCATATGGATAGATTCCTTTTGATAGACATCTTGGATATTCTTCTGCTGGAATATTCTTTAAAGCCATGGATATCGTATATTTAAAATCCTCAGGCTTCATGTTTTTAGCAATTGAATCCAGAGACATTTGAAGGAAGTTTAAGGAATCTATAAACTTCAAACATCCATATTGTACACATTTATATTTTTCCTTTGTAAGTCCTATAACCTTGAAAGAATTTTTAGCATTTACAGCTAGAGCCTTTATAAATAAATGTAAGTCATATCCAAAAAGATTATGAAATATAACTGGTATAAATTTAGGAGTATGACAATTAAGATTGCAATTTTTATGGGCTGCTCCTCTATAATTATTTTCACTTTTAAAATGATCATGATCGAGGACTTTGGAATCCTCGGAGAATTTCTGTTTACACATCCAACAGTCTCTAGCATTTTTATATTCTTTTAATTGTTCATCTGAGATATTTAATTTATGATTGGTTTTTAATAGCATAAATAATTCATGTTCTAAATTGTTTATATCATCAACAAAATGATTTAAGGCATCTTCTTCAGAAGTTCCTCTGTATGAATATTCTTTGCTTTCTATAATCTCTGGATAATTACTTTTAAAAAATAGTTTATAGGCTGTTGGTATTTGTTTACTAGTTCTTATTGTATAAGATTTTTTATTTTCCCATAGAAAGTTTTTCATACTTTGTGCACAAGGCCTTTGCCATATAGCCATAACCCCTGGACCTTCGGACATAGCCATGACCCCTGGATCTTCTAGCATTCTGTCTTCTAGCATTCTGTCTTCTAGCATTCTGTCTTCGGATCTTTGTGAATACTTTTCCCAAGAATCTACTAAATTATATTTTTCTATTATTTTAAAATATTCTTTTTCTAAATCAAGTTCTATATTTATTGCTTCAAAGTCTCCATATATTTCACCTAATGATTTTAATAAATTTGAAAAATTTTTAAAATGCATGTCAGTGTCTGTAGGCATTTTAATTAATGAGGGTTTATTCTTCTCGCATAATCTTTCGTGTTTAATTGAGGCATCTTTTGTTGTGGAATAGTATAAACATCTTTTACAAGTTGTTCCACCTCTAGGTAGATCTCTTGAACGCATAAGACTTTGAAAGTTTTTTATTAAAATATAATGTTGTTTCCTTTCTAGGTTTGGTAGGTCCTTATCTTGGATTCCCTCAGTAACAGCATTGGATTCCCTTGAATTCATTGTGGTCCTGACCCCTCCTTCGTCAGTAATTGAATTCATTGTGACTTCGTCATCTAGTATCATATCAGTAATTGAATTCTCAAATTCTTCCTCTTGATAGGATTCATCATCATCTGAATTACTTTCGTAGGGATAACCATTATTAACTTCTCTATAATCAACCTTGATAAATTCTTCTATTATTATAAGATATATTTCTCTATCCTTATCTTCTTCAGATAATTCTCTATTTGAAATATAAATTGGAATAATATATTTTCTAAAATCTTCATTGCTAGTAGCATTCCTTGTGCCCTCCCTTAAATTCTCAGGTGGAGCATATTCATAAATGTTAAATTTAAAATTATTTAATTCTTCAAATTTTGAAATGTATTCAATTTTCATCGGGTGTTCAAATCCATCTGGATATATTAATTCATTTTCGTATTGTTTATATTTGCTAACCCTTTGAGCATTACTTGCTTGTGGATGTAAGTGTGCAAGTATTGACCATTGGAAACATTTGTTATCAGCATTCTTTATATTTAAAACATGAATAGAAATAAAAGGTGTGGGAATATAAGATTTAGGATTTGGAGCCGCTGCTCTCCAATATTCCATTTCTATAGATTGGAAGCTATGAAATCTTAAATTTGATTCTCCTAATTCTTGTTCTACTTGTTCTTGTTGTTCTCCCATCTCTTTGCATAGGTCGTTGATGATTTTATTTATTGCTTTTGTACAGAATAAATATTTAAAAATTGATTCAACAATGGAATCCAAAGGTGTTGCAACTCCTTGACCTTCCGGTCCTTCTCCTCTCCAATATTTTGCAAAGATTCTAACTTTATATTTTATAATATTAAATCTTGATTGACCAAACATTCTTATAGCATTGTCCATTGAATTTTTTATGTTTTGTTTATTTGCTCTTATGTATTCTGAGATTATGGAGGTAAACATTTGTTCTCCAAATACATCTATGTGATTGAAGTTATCCCAATTATAATTTTCTTTTTCAATATGTTCAGGTTCAATATCAGAATCCTCAGACTCAGAATCAGAATCTCTTTTAGGTATTGATTGTTTATTTTTTATAGCACATGATTTTACATGTTTTAAATAATAAGATTTTATTTTAAATTTTGATTTACATATAGGACATTCAAATTTTTCTATATTTTTAGGAATTCCAACACAACTTGGAAAATGTCTATCGAATCCTGAAAGTAAATATCTTACTTTGCATTTAGTACAGATTTTAGAGTTTGAATTATTAAGTCTATTTGTTTTTAATAAATGTGCTTTTGATTTTTGGTGCGATACTAGAGCTGTTCTGTTTTTAAAAATTTTTCCACAAGGTTCACAACTATAATCATTCAATTTTTAAAAAAATTTTTTTACTGGATACTGTGTTTTTTAAATTTTAAATTTTTTTATATGTTTATCACCAAACTGGCATTCACCAAGACGGCAGCAGGATGCATTCGCTCGCCAAGACGGCAAACTGCCAAGATGGCATTCGCCAAGATGAAATTCTTACAAGTAGTGGATAAACCACCCGCACGAACGAAACCCGATTTGGAGCTGTGCTTTTCCATTCCATTGCCCTTTTTTCTTCTTGTTTTGAAGTTAAAAGTTGAAAGTAGTTGGAAAATGTGAGAATATATGAGAATTTATGTTTTTAAAATAAATGAATAAAAGACTTAAAAATGAAAGTATTTAGGGTCTTTTTACTCTAAATATGAGCTTGGAATGCACTGGTCCAGGGGGGTTGAGTTCGTGCGGGTGGTTTATCCACTACTCATAGATCCTTATTATAAATTTTGTACGATAAATAAATAACACAGGATGCGTAAGATATTTTTAAGATATATATATATATATATATATTTATATATAATTATTGAATATCTCTTAAACTCTTTTTTTGAATTATGTGTGCTGTGCTTCCTAGGTTTCTGGTCTCTTTTACATATCATCTCCTTGGAAGTCCATGAACAAACCTTATGATGCATAATTTCAATAATTAATTGTATTATATTTACTATCTTTTCAATCTCTGTAACATTAAACTCATGAACTGTAATTTTTGACAAATAGTATTTTGTATGAGGTTACTTTGTTTAAAGTAACTAAAACTGTTGAGAACCGTTAGTATGTTACAATAATAAATATTTAATAATTATATCAAATTTTTAAACTATAAAACAATTAAATTAAAAGCATTTTCATTTGTAATATTGTTTTCTTAAAATGAAAATATAAAATCATGTTATTATTTATATGGTTATAATTCCTAAGCGAAACTTTTAATAGAATTCTCAGAAATTTTCAAAAACTTTAATCTTATCAATTGTTTTGGGATTTTTAAAGAATTAAAATTTTACCAATTTATGAATTTCATAAATTTAAGAAGTCTTAATTTAGTATTTTAATAAATTTATAAAACAATATAGAAATTTTTCGAGTCATTTTATCACAAAATTTCTCTAACGTGAAAGTGGATTAAATATGTTGGAGGGCGTAGGCAGGAGTAAACTATTATAACAGGATGACAGACGTTGTTATTGAGGTGGGTTTGAGTAGTATATGTGATCTCATCAATTGAATGAAGTACACCTAATTCTGAAATTTAATAACTTCTATAATCTAAAAAAAATCAATAAATATATATTATAGGAACACACAAACTTACCTGTGTGTAGAAATTTATTGTTCCAAAATTTAGTAACTTTATTATAGGTTTTGTGAAGGTGAGAGAAAAATAACTGAACACACCAACACAAAACCCATACACCCGTTTCCACATGTTAAAAGTCTCTATAATGCATGTTGGTGTGTTCATCAATCGATGACTCACCATTTATGAGAATGTTTATTTCATTTTTTCATTCTCAATTCAATTTTATTTATGGTTTTAGAAGTAAGTTATTTTAAATTTAAGTATATTTTAAGGCTTGAATTTTGATTTCATATAATTATGAGATCATTATTCAAGCTCTTAAATATTACTTGTAATCAGCATTTATAATATATTTATAATATATTGATAATTAAATTTCAGGTGCTTTTTTAGGTATTTTATGATATGTTATGAATTTGGAATTATTTCAATAAAATGTAAGTTATATATATTTTTAACTAAAAAGAAATAAAATAATCACCAAATACATTTATTTTTTTCAAACATTTAGGAAAAAATCGGCGTATATGAACGAAATAGTTTTTTAAGTTTTTGTAATCTTCTTTCTCCAGCTCATTTTCAATAGCCTCTTTGACTATATCAAATCGGCTTGGAAAGGACATGGAGCTAAATCCATTTGTCCTTGATATTACTTTTCTGATGCTGCCTTTGATTTTACTAAACACACTTTCTATTGGATTGAGGAATGGGCTATACGGTGGCAGGTTTTCAATATAATTATTCGGAGAAATTGCTCCACCATGAATTGATGCATTGTCATGAATGAGACGGTATCCTGTCCCATTCAATTTTGAACTTAATTCATTAATAAAATATTGGTAGGTATTCTTTTTTGTAGGATCCTACAATTAATTGGTGATGAATTGCACCTTTGACACCTATTGCTAATAGAAGTGACATGTTTTGTCCTCTGTTATTTGAAACTATGGAGTATACTCTTTCTCCTTTTTTCTTTCTTCCGAATGTTTGAGTGGTCCAGGTATTGAAACCACACTCATCAATGTAGATTAGATTTTTGTCTCGCCAAACTTCCTCGAGGTATCGTGTAACATAGTTCATTCTGATTTCAAGAACCCGGTCAGAATTTCGTTCTGCGACACATGATCTTACCTTTTTCACCGATATTAATTGATTTTTCAGGAAACGGAAAATTGTAGTTTTAGAGATCATGCAATTTTGTTGCAACAGGAAAATACGCATTTCTTCCAAAGATGCATAAAAATTGGATTCCACGAAATCCAATAAATTGTTTCTTTGATCCTCTGATATAATTTGCTTTCGGCCACTTTTTTTGCCTTTTGAAACTTCACCATATTTTTTGTATCTATAAATAATGGTTTCAATCGATTTTTTGAAGATTCTCAGTAATCTTCCAAAATCTTTATAATTTTCTTTATTTTCATATGCATTGATGAGACGGATTTTATCATTTTCTGAAATTCTTTGAAAATATTATTTTTTTAAAATAAGTTATTAAAATTTACGATTTTCGAATTTTTTTCTTCAATTCCAAAGATGTCGATGGAACTTGTTGAATATCTTCACACAAAGGCGTTTGACTAGAAATATCTGATATGCTGTAAAATATTTTAATTATTTGTAATTAAATAAAAAAATTCTTACATTGTCAGATCTTCACCTTCGCAAAATGGAAATGTCTCCAAAGAAATATCTGAAAATCTAAAGAAATATTAACTTCAAAAATATTTTATAAATAGATCTTACGATGTTTTGTCGTCCATTTCTCGAAAACTCAAAGTTGAGTTGTCAGATTCAAAATCCAAATTTTTTCAGCCATGAATTTTAATAATTTTAAATTAATGATATGTTAACAGTATGTTAATGACTCTCTACTTTCGGAACAAAAAAAGCTATATTAAATTTGCGTGTATTTTATATTATTTTATATATGCTGTGTTTGTATGTAAAATTATTTTTCTGTCACTTTCTCAATTCCTATAATAAAACTTTTAACATTCGGAACATTAAATTTTTGCACACAGGTAAGTTTGTGTGTTGCTATAATATAATTTTATTGATTTTTTTTTTAGATTATAGAAACTTTTATATTGTGGATTTAGGTGTAATGAAAAATGCATGCAAAATTCTTATATAGGTTTTTGTTCCGAAATAAATAACTGTTAACATATTGTTAACATATTGTTAAAATATAATTATTTTAAAATTATTAAAAAATGCAAGAAAATACTTTTAATTTAGATTCCGACAGCTTTAGGGAAAAAGAAGAAAATACAATGTAAGTTTTATTCATTAAATTACAAAATATTAAAATATTTTATAGTATGTGTGAAGGCAGCATTTCAAATATTGAAGGTCCTTCGAGATCTTTTGATTTACAGAAAGAAAAAAGCCATCGAAAATGAGCTGCAGAAAGAAGATTATAAAAATTTAAAAAACTATTTCATTCATGTACGCCGAATTTTTCCTAAATGTCTTAAAAAAATTAATGTTTTTGGTGATTACTTTATTTATTTATAAATATAAAAATATCTAACTTACATTTTAGCGAAATAATTCCATATTAATGCATAAAATATCATAAATTTCATAAAAAACACCTGAAATTTAGTTATTAATATATTTATAAATGATAAATTATAAATGATGACTAACAGTAATATTTAAGAACTTGAATAATGATCTCATAATTATATAAAATCAAAATTCAAGTCTTAAAATATACTTGAAATTAAAAAAATTACCTGAAAACTATTTTTAATAAATTGAATAAATGAAATTGAGTAACTTCATTTTCACGTAAATGGTGACTCACTCAACTGGTGTGCACACCAACGTGAATTATAGAGATTACTCAATTTCGGAATTGGGTGTAGCTGTTTTCAAATGATCTGACAAGAAACTTTACTAAAATAATAATTCGGGCCAAAGTACATGGAAATATTCAATATCTAAATAGAACTATGGCTACTATCAAAAATCAATACTTGGAAAAATTAGAAGAATCTATGGTAAAATAAATTATGATCATTGCTCCCCTTTCAGTGGACATATAGATTATGAAGTGTTTAACCAAAATCTTAAGTGATAAAATATTTTGATCCTTTGAAAATTCTCACCCATCATGGATAACCCCTCAAAGGTCTAAGTAATGTTGGGTTAATATATATATAGTCATAAAATAAAACGGAAGCATAATAAAAATCATTAAAAAAATCAAAATACTAATAGTTCAAAAATTAATTGAAAATTAATATTGATCTGTGGAAGTGTGTATGGTTGAACATCAAATCAAAAGACGAGCACAGAAATAATATAGAAATTTATTACGGAATCCCCATAAAAAGTTATAAAGCAAAACCAAATTAATTAAAAATTAATTAATCGCTAATGGAAATCCCGGAGTGTACTGAGACCCGACTAATTAGACAATTATCAAAGGAAGTTGAAGCGAACTCGACAGAGGGCCGGTTAGGAGTGGGTAAATTAAATTGGCAGGATTCAATAATCAATAAAAACTTTATTAATTAATTCGATCACGAAAAATTGTTCGTAAATTGAAATTTTATTACATAAACCGAGACTTTGGATTAATTTTGAAAATAACGTTATGACGAAACTTTGTAAAAATAATTTTTATTAAGCGAGAAATTGGTGTATAATCATTTTCTAATTATCAATTATTACTTTAAAAATATATTGATTATAATATTTTCATAAAAACTTAAGTATGTATAGTAATCAGGAGGACGTGTCAGGTTTTCCATACTTTTCTCAAATTGCTGAAAACATTAACTTTACAAATTATTTTAAAAATGAGAAAAAGTCCATTACGCATATATGGAACCCGCATATTGTTCAGAAATCTTCAAATTACTGTGTATTTTGTCATATGGAATTTTCAGATTTAGTCCAATGGCACTCTCATATGGCCTCATTCATTCATAACGCTCCGTCGTTGTCGGAAGAGGAGGCAGCGAAACTGCATTTGGAACAGTTAATTTCCTGTAAATTCTGTAACCAGGAAATCGAGTTTCAACTGTAAATGAGCATAGATGCTTTTTAACAGAGGTGACAAAATTGAAGGAATTAATTGAAATGTATAACAATTCTTATTGTCCGTTGATTTGCATTTTATGCAAAAAAATCAAGATCTTTAGTTCTCAAGCTGCCCTCCAAATACATCTAGTGATCCGGCATAGTCCATTAAAACATCCAAAAAGATGCAGTTTATGTAGCGCTCAATTTCAATCATCCGATGTCAATGTCCATGAAGTCCATGCGGTTGATGAACATGGACCAGAACTTAATCTTCTGTATTATAAATTGTCTGAAACCTCAAATAAAAATCCTAAAAGTGATGGCGTCAAATATACTTGCGCCTTATTTTACTACAACCCTACCCTCAATAAAGATGCTTTGAGTAGTTGTGAAAATATAGTCGATTTGTTTCAATTGACCATCCATACATTATGTTTTCATGGATATATTCAAATAAAATCTTTTGCCGAAAATGCTCAAAAGGAAGATTTGTCTGTTTCATTTAGTTACAGGAATGATATGAAAATAGCATGTAAACTTTGTGGATTTGAGGTGCCCAATGTGCCACAGTTGAATGAACATATTTTTAATAGTCACACTCTAGAATTGATGTTGCGGAGAGAGTTCATCATCAAAAAGAAATTATTTATTGGCAAGATACCTATGAATTTAACTTGTTTTTATTGCATGACAATATTTACGTCAGTTTCTAAGTTACAGGTAAATCCATTTTCAATTAACTCATAAAATGCCTTATATGAAATATAAAAATATTATAATAAACTCGATTTTCGGCTCATTCTTGCCCAGAATTTATATTGTTATGTATCTAAATTTTACATCCCCTTATATGAACACATCTTTATCATATTTGATGGTTGGATGAGATAAAAATGTCAACAAAATAATTTCACTAAATCGGTCATCAAAAATTATTTGTAGTGTGCTTATTTCAGCACTTGATCTTTCACTAACTTTTGAAATAACTTTAACCCTTTTGCTACGGGGCGCTTTTGCATAATTTGTTTTTCATCTTTTACATGCAACAATAATATATTTGATAATGTTATGAGTAGCATTTCCTAAATTGTAGGTACCATAAAAAATATCTTACTAACAATATACATTTAGAAATTGCAATTTAACACTAGTAAAATATAGTTTGTTTATTTTCATCGTTTCATCGTGGCCGGAAGATTCGTCCAATTTTTTTAAAAAAATTTTTAAAAAACAAAAAAATATTAATAATTTGTAAACTTTTATATTATCAAAGTGACGATATTTAAATTGATATATTGTTTAAATATTCAAATTTTATAATAAATATATATTTGAAAATAGCGTGTTAGTTTTAATGATTTTTAATGAAAATGTTACTGGCGACCACGCCGAAATCGCTGCTCTGACGAGATCATAGCATAGGCAGAAAATTGCCAGAGAATATTCAAGATTCAATCTATCCAGTGATAAGGAAGTTTTTTGGAGGAAAAGAAAAAAATGCAAAGGACTGGCTTGTATCTATTGAAGAATTTGTGACGAAATGTAAATTTAGGAGCAGCAATCGATTTGTTATTACATGGAGACGCAAAAGAGTTATGGGTGGTCTTTAAGGAAGCATAAAAGACTCCGGCCTCAGATCAAGAGATAAAAAGTTGGTTTATTTTAAAATATGTAAAATTCAAATGTTTTTTGCAAAATATCGATGACATTAGTCTGATAAAGCAGAGATCGGACAAAAGGTTTGAAAATTTTGTAATCAGAGTGAGGAAATTAGTGCGCGAAGTTCTTTCCGCAAATCAAACAGAAGACATGATTGTCAAGGATATTGTAACAAGACTTATGTATTCAAAAAAAGTTAAGGATGCAATTGCAATGAACCCAGAAGTATCTCTTACAGAAATAGAGAAATTGAATGTAAATTTTGAAAATAATTTACATACAGAAGACAAAATATGGAAAAACTATCGAAGAACACAATAGAAATTTGAAGGAAGTTTTCAAGTGAATTAAATCAGTAGGAT
Organism: Schmidtea polychroa; assembly: GCA_959609185.1. NCBI lineage: Eukaryota > Metazoa > Platyhelminthes > Tricladida > Dugesiidae > Schmidtea > Schmidtea polychroa. Next base: position 16,453 of record CAUHTR010007977.1, read on the forward strand.
TATGAATCAATCCTAAGAAGTGTAGTTTTTATAAGAGTGAGTTGATATTCTTGGGCAATAAAATTTCAGCAGATGGAATATCCACGAAATACCTAAATGCAGCAAACAACTGCGTTCATTTTTGGGATTAGCAAATTATTATCGCAAATTTGTTCCAAATTTTGCTGAAATAGCCAAACCGTTGTATGAAGCTACAAAGGGACATGAAAAGGATATTAAATGGAATGACAAGTGTGAAGAAAGTTTCCGAAAACTTAAACAGGCATTATCGAGTGCACCAATCTTGGCGTTTCCAAATAAGGTCGATTACTTTATTTTGAATTCTGACGCGTATTTTAGTGGAATTAGTGCTGTTCTAAGTCAAGTTCAAAATTGTTGTGAAAAAGTCATAGCATATGGTTCAAGACTTTTAAGTGCTCACAGAAAGGATACTGTGTAACTAGAAAAGAACTATTAGCAATATACGAGTACGTCTATGTTTTCGGCATTATTTATATAGAAAAAAGTTTGATATACGTACTGATCATAAGGCTTTAAAGCTCGAAACCAATAAGTCCACAATTCCAAACATGGTTGAGTGAGTTGTCAGGTTATGATTTTGATTTAAAATATAGGAAGGGTGAAAATCATAACAACGCTGATGGACTATCGAGGATATTGCTAAGTTATAACTCACAATGTCAAACCGAACACGAAGAAGGAAAACTTGAGAAGTGCCGAATAAGATTTGTAAACGTGATTAATTCAAGTAATTTAAATATCCAGTTACATATTGAAAATCAGGAAGCAGATAATTTGTTGTCTACAATAAAGAAATATGTACTAAACCCGAGTCCCGAGATATCTGACTTGATTTGGGATTCACCTTATATCAAAAGATTGGATCAGATATTGGTAAAAGACAATATGTTATTTATAGTAAATGATGATAAGCAGATTATAATTCCGCAAAAGATAGCGTCACAAGTCGTACAGGATATGCACAAAGAGCTTTGTCATTTAGGAGTTAAGAAAACAACAAATTATATGAACGATTATTTCTTTTGGATACACATGGTAACCGATATACGAGATATGATAAATATATGTGAATTATGCATGAGAAGGAAAGTTTTGACAAGTAAAACAGCTGAATATTTAATTCCTAAGGTAACAATAAATTCGATGGAACAAATCGTAATCGATATGGCTCATATGAAGGAAACCAGAAACCGTAACCGTTATTTGGTAGTAATAATTGATCAGTTCAGCAAGATTGTTAGTTTAACGCCTACTCAGTACTTTTACACAATTGGATATACAAATTCGGTAAACCAACTTACATTGTTTTGGATAGAGGTAAGGTTTTCGAGGGAAGTCAAATAAAAGGGTTAGTTGATAATTTTAACATCTAATGGATATTTACTTCTCCATGTGATCATAAGTCTACTGGTTTAGCAGAACGTTAAAAGGACCAATCTGTCTTTTCGGAGCAGATTTTTATTTAAATAAGATTTATTATAACTATATCATTTAAAAAGGCATTTACGAAAAAAATCATTTAGATGCTGTATCTAAATTGCAAAATTACAGAAAAGGTGGAATTAAAGAAATGTTATGTTTAATTGCTTTTAAAAAATATTAAATTATGTGATATTTTTAATTATAATAACGAAAAGACGTAATTTGCAATATATGTGCTGAAGCAAATGCTGAATGCGATTTCAATAAAAAGGAATGGATGCAGTGGAAATTATATTATTTAAAAAGGCATTTACGACAAAAATTCATTTGGATGCTGTATCTAAATTGCAAAATTACAGAAAAGGTAGAATTAAAGAAATGTTATGTTTAACAGCAGAAAGAAGAGAGAATCGTGCAGAGTTAATAGAACGTAAAAAACTAGAAAAAAATATTGATGAATTAAAATTTTAATTAATAATATTATTTTGGCAATTAAAATTAACACTTCTATGGCTTCAGTGCAGGAAATCCATGATCATATGGAAAAGTATATAACAATTCCTAAAAATTGGCGAAGCAAAAACTATACTTTCGAATTTGTAACATGTATTAATTTTGTGATTCATAAAGAAATATTTGATGAATTAAGAAAATCGACATTTTATCGTTTAATTGTTAATGAAAGCACTGACATATCTACACATAAAGTATTAATATTAGATGTAAAATATCGTCCAAAAAACTCATCCGAGTTTCAAACAAACTGTGCAGGAATAATAAAGTTGTATCAATGTAATAGTTCCTGTATATTTGAAGCAATTAACAAATTTTATATTAAAAATGATCAAAATATGGAAAAAATGGTAATGTTTACATCAGATGGGGCATCTGTAATGCTTTGGATAAATAATGGTGTTTCAGCAACATTGTGTGGCCCATAGAGAAGACTTGAGAATTGAGTAAAAAAAAATTGTGTAAAATTGAGAAATTACTAAAGACGGTATATACAATGTTTAGTAGATCAACTGTTAAGAAAAGCAGTTTCGAAGAACTGGCTTGCGTAACCGAGTGTGACGTATTATCATTTCGTCCCTTAGATGAAGTCCGATGGTTATCGAGACATTACGATATACTAATAGAATACAGCACAGACGAAGTAGAAAAAGGCAATGATATAATATATAAATATTGTACAAAACTTCTTAAAGATCCAAAATATCGTATTACAATAATAGTTTTAAATGATGGGCTAGAAGAGTTGACAGCTCTTTGCAAAATATTTCAAAGGAAGTTGTTGACTGTAATGAAAGGAATGCAATTTGCGAAAGCAAAGATTAATAAACTCAAAACTCAATATTTAGGTGAAAGCGTTCATTGGAGTGATTGTGCACAGAAACTTATTGATAAATATCCTGGTGAGGACACTTCTGAAATATTGCTATTCATAGAGCTATTATGCAAAAGTTTATGTAATAGATTCCCAGAAGAAGATGTAATGGATTGGAATGTATTTGATCATAATATTATAACAAATTCAAAAGATTTTAACTTTGAACAAGATTATAAGAAAGAACTAGTAACGAAATATCAAAATATCATACCTGAATATAACACAGAAACAGAAAAACAAATTTCAAAACAATATACAGATTTCAAATTTTTAATTATTGAAAAAATCAAAAGCAACTCCATTTTCAGTTTTTTAGATTTAGTAAAGTTGGCTTATGAAGATATCCAATTTAAAGAGTTATCAACGCTTATGGACATTTGTGGCACATTTCAGGCATCTAGTGCCGATTGCGAGCGTGGGTTTAGTTTAATGAATTCAATAAAATCTAAATCTAGAAACATACTAAAAGTGGATAATTTGGATAACTTAATGAGAATAAAGACATTTATTTCATCACGTGGTAATATTGATTTAGATAAAGTTCATGTAATAAAGAGATAAAGTTCAGATAATAAATTATTTTTTATTATCAAAATATTATGAATTCTTTTTTGAGTTTCTTTTTATTTATAAATTTTAATATATAGAATATATATATATATATATATATATATATATATATATATATATATATATATATATATATATATATATATATATTACCTGTTGAACTATGTAATAAGGAATGTTGTTTTTTTTCATTAAAAACTATTTTTTTCCAAAAGTTTGCCCACGCGAATTTTCCACCGCATATGTTGGTTATAACGTCATTAAACAAAAAAAAATAATGAAAATGTAATATATAACTAAAACTAATATAAATAATAATAATATTTAAACTCATATGAAATAGAGAATTAAAAAAGTGAAATGAAATTCAGAGAATGGAGCGAATAATTCATTTCCTGATTGTTTAATAATTGATTTTTATTTAGAAGATAAATTAAAGTGTCAGAGATTATCTAAAATAACAAAAATGAATTATTATAATAAATGTAAACAGGACAAAGTCCGGTAAAACAGCTAGTATATATTATAAAAACTTTTCAATTTTCACCTCTGATTTCTTTTCAATTAACAGTGTATTTATTATAAAATATTTTACTATGAATCAGTAAAGATATCGATATTTTTTTATATTCACGAATTTTCGGCACAGCCTTTTTCAAGTGATTTTCAAGAAGGCTGTGCCGAAAATTCGTGAATATCAAAAAAAATATAGATATTCTTTACTGATTCATAGTCAAATATTTTTTAATAATGAATAAGGCAGTGCCGAAAATTCGTGAATATCGAAAAATATACGATTATTACATTTTACTTATTTATATCCGATTATTTACACATACATTAGCTATTATTATTCCAGCTTGTTTATTTAAATCAATTTAATTATATTTTGGTTTATTTAATCACATATCGGGTATTTCATTTTGTAATATTATTACATTTCTACTTTTAAATGGTTTCTTATATTTCAGAGATTATGTAAGTTTAGTTTAAAGGTATAATGTTGTCGTGTAAAATGGTTTTGGTCGTGAGGGCTGGTTTTTCAAGTTCTTAGCTCTGATGCTTTGATTCTTAACCCGTCCTCACTGGCCAAGACTGCTTGAAATGGCTGAATCGTCTACCCAATTTAGTTCATGGGATGAAACGCGGTAAGGGTAGTTCTCATTGTGTGAAATATTTTCCTAGTGAAATATTTTTAATTATTAATTTTTATTATTATTGAGCTTCAAATCAATATAATTTAAGTAAATAACTATTTGACCTATAATCCACAGTATTGTTTTCAGAAAAAATGAAATATTTTGATCTAAACTACACCTAAATCCGAAATATAAAAGTTTCTATAATCTAAAAAAGCCGATAAAATTATACTATAGTAACACACAAACTTACCTGTGTTACAATTTTAATGTTCAGAAAGTTAAAAGTTTTATTATAGGAATTGAGAAAGTGACAGAAAATAATTTTACATACAAACACAGCATATATAAAATATAAAATACATGCAAATTATTATAGCATTTTTTATTCCGAAAGTTAAAAGTAATTAACATATTGTTGACATATCATTATTTTTAATATATTAAAAATTCATGGGGGAAAATATTTTAGATTTTGAATCGGACAACTCTACTTTGAACTTTCGAGAAAAGGACGACAAAACATCGCAATAATCATAAAACTAATAATAAGGTAATAATGTTAATGAATCTGAGGTTAACATAAATGTAATAATGTAATAATAAACTAATAATTGGTAGTAAGGACAATGAGTCGAATATTACTTTGGGAAAATATATAATTGATTTGTGAATAATTTGATAGGGACCCCTTTAGTTTATGTCTATAACTAATATCTGGCTTGAAGCAACTTTTCGTAGGGGGTTGCCCTTAATTTTATTCATTAAAGGTCTAAAATCTGTCCTAGTTCATTAAATTTGGCCCAATTTGAATTTTTCTTGTGTGTTGTGATGATTTTGTGTCGATAAAGTTTGTATGCTCGTTTCTCTCAACCCACTGGACGTTTAAGAAACGAGCTTTTACTATTCCTTAGTTAATGCATAGAAAACTTTCAATTGAGTATAGATTTTTGGTGAGTTGTCGTCATGCACTATAAGTCCTTTTCATTAATTAAGGAAGTTATTCCTCGCAATGGCCCACTGGACTCGGATACGGTGAACCTTTAGTGTTGCATTGGTACCTTGGAGCTACGCACTATACTAAAAATTTGCTGTGGCCTAGGTTGATTTAATTATTAATTAAAAATGTTTTCACTAGATATAAATGTTTTTAGATATTTTTTAGCTTGGAATTATTTCAATTATAATTTATTTATAATTAATTTTCTTAGCATTTTTAGAATTTATAAATTAAATTGGGGAATTATTTCGATTTAAAATAAGTTAGATCAATTTTAGAGACATACAACTAATTCGAATAAAGATTTTATTTAAAAGAACATTGAGATAAATAATTGATATATCTGCTCCAATAGTCAATGTACCAAAAAAAGCACGGACACTTTATCTGGCGATTGTATGGAGATTGTTGAAGATCTTGACCATCATCAGATAGATAGCTAATAAAACGAAGGCTTCAGTTTCTTGAATGTCTGGCATATTTGCTTTATTGGTTCTGACGAGATTTGATGATTGGGAAGTTGAATGTTTCATTAATTATTTTTTATATTGATTTTGATTTTTGGAAAAAACAGTCCCGATTATTTAAACAATGCTTTTAATTTTGATTTTAATTTAATTAATTTAATAATATATTTTAACCGTTTGCAGACGGAATTAATTTTAATAAGTAGTATTTTAATATATTATTTTTTAGCATAAAATCTTTTAGTATACGAATGCCCGATATCGTGCTATGATTTTTTTAAAGTTTGGCCATCGCAGTTGGCCATTATACATTGTAGAACGTCTGGAACAAAATTCGTGGCCAGCAATGCTGGCCTACCGTCCGGAAGCGGTTAAGTTCAATTATTAAATTGATAAAGTGGAAGTCAGAAGCACTACATTAACAACATAAAAATAATCACCGAAGATTTCTTTTGTTTTAAGACCTTGAGAAAAAAACGAAAATCAACCAAATAGGTTTTTTACGTTTTATAATCTTCTTCTTGAGCTTACTTTCCAGAGTCTCGTTGACAACATCGTAGCGGTTTGAAAAGAACATTGAGCTGAATTCATTCGTTCTTAATATTGTCGTCCTAATGCTGCATTTGATTTTTCATGGCATTGATTATTCTGGTTTTGTCAAGTTGTAAAATTCTATCAAAATATTTTTTAAACTTAAGTTAATAAAACTTAAGATTTTCGAGTTTATGAAATATATATTTGAAACGCTGTATAAACAATAAATTAATTGTAACTTAAAAAATAAATCTTATGTAACTATTTCTTCTTCGCCTTCGTACAATAAAACCTCCTACAATGCGACAATTCTACAACGCGTTTTCGCTACAACGCGATTTATAAATTAAGGCAATTTTTATCACAACGCGAGTTTTTTTTCCTACAACTCGATATTAAAAAATGTACCTTTTAAAAAATCATTGTATATACAGAAATGTGTGTGTATTCTGTATACTGTAAAATGTGTAGAAAAAGGTTTAGATATGGCGAAGCAGTTAGCAAATTAATTTTTAGAGAATGATCCAATGGAGGAAAGAGCTCAAAAATTTACAAGAAATTTAGAAAATTGCTTGTCTCCTTATGACGAAATTTATAAAGATTTGCTCGCAAAAAGGAAACAATTTATAATAACTAATTTTGTTAAGCCGATAACGATCGCAAGACCTTACGAACCTATCCATTGCTCCAGTAGTTCAGATTCGGATGTAGCACCAGCAAAACGTTCGCGGCATCATCCGCTTAGCAGTGATGAAGAAGATAAATAAATAATATGCATCAACATTTCTTTTTATATTTTAATTTTTAAAAATTTGAATTTTTATTTAGTTCTTAATTTTTAAAAACGTGAATTATTTTGTTAAATTTTATTAATTTATTATAATTTTATTGAAGACTTCCTAATAAAATCTTGAATATTAACTTATTAAAGTTTCATTTTATTAATTTAAATGCAGTTTTTTATACTTGGAACCTAACCCCTTTTTATCTATAGAGTTCATGCCTCTTACAACGCGATTTCCTACAACGCGTCGTTTCCTAAGAACGCATCCGTCACATTGTAGGAGGGTTGACTGTAATAACTGAAAATTCAGAAATCCTGTACAAAATATTTTTATTATAACTAAGATAAATCCTACGAATATTTTTCATTTTTTCGACAACTCAAAGTAGAGATTTTTTTATGTTATTATTTTAAATTTTAAATGTTATTATTTCATGCAAAATTTCTACATATCGAAAGTTTACATGCATTTTTTATTATGTTTTGTTTTCTCAATTCCCATATAAAATGATGTTATTTCATACAACATTAAAATTTAACACGCGGGTAAGTTTGAGTTTCTATAATATAAGTTTGTTAATTTTTTATATTATAGATGTTAATATTCCATTCAAGCAGATATACTTTAATGATTGCAAAAAGTTAATGCTATCTGAGTAAGGGTTATATTATAGAACTTTCTCATTGTACATTAATGACTGAAATTTTGTATATACATTTATGTTGTGCATAATGTTACGTTATTATCTTATTGTTATTGTTATTATTGTAGCAAACTGAAAATGATTGCGTTAACCTAGAAATTGTGTTAAAAAAACTGCAAATTTCATTATTCCAAAGTCTCAGTTAAAGAGTATTTGTAGCTTTGTATAAACAAAGAGTCAGGAGTTTTTTTATTTAGATTTAAATTATTTTTTTATTACCCAGATAATGAAAATTCCATATGTGAAACATTGTAAATTTTTCAAAATTCTCAATTTTTCTAAAATGTTTGATTTGGAATCTCGAATGAAAATTTTATAATCCAAGTAATACTTTTCAAGATATTACTATATATACTCGCATATAAGCCGACCCCCAAAATTTGGTTTTCTGAAATAAGAAAACATTGTTTTTGCAAATGTTATGATTTCAAGGATTCCATTTGAGTTTATTGTATCGAAAAATAGTTAGTTAATCTTTTTATTCTGTTGTTTTATTGTAGGTCCATTTGATGGTTCGACATGGAAGCACAAATTTTGGAGTTTGTGGAATGTGCAATAAAGATCTCATGGCATTTGCTGAAAAGGACAAT
>CAUHTR010007977.1:25173-80959 GCA_959609185.1 Schmidtea polychroa
ATTATCAAAATTCAAATGAAAAAGGATCTCATTGGGTTTGTATATATAAGAAATCTATCTACTTTGATTCTTTTGGGATTAAACCTACTAAAGAAGTTGAAGATTATCTCTTGAGGGGTTCTCCGATTGATTCCCCAAATGGTTATACTTTTAACTCTTTACAAGTTCAACCTTTGAATACTAAAATATGTGGTATTTTAAGTTTATATGTTTTGTATAGATTGAATAAGGGAGAGGGAAAGGGGCATACGCAGGATTTTGAATCTATAATTCAAGAAATTTATAATGATCTAGAATCTCTACTATAAGGATTTTTACTATAAGGATTTTTACTATATGAATTTACTACTAAAGAAATGGAGCTTCACAACCCTCCGGAAGATAATTTTAAAAAATGGTAAACATAATGTCAGATAAATATTCAAGAACTTTATCTATAAATTCAAAAGAATCAGACTTTACTATAAACTTTCAAGATTCAATTAAATTAGATCAAAATTTAAATTATGAATTGGGGCTATTATGGTTTTGTGCTTATAATACTATTTTTAATATAACTAAAGATAATAATAAATTTACTATTCAAACTCGTGATGGGCATAAACCAGAAATTATAACAATAGAACCTGGGGCATATGAGATAAAAGATTTAAATGATATACTTTCTAAAAAAACAAATGAAGTATTAAAATTAAAATGGATATACCAACTTCAAAATGTGTAATGACTTTGAAGAATATAAAAATTAGTTTTTTAGATAATTGGTTCTTTCACACAGTTTTAGGATTTAAACCTATGGATATAACAATAAAAGAAGATAAAATAATAACATCAGAAAATATTATAAAAGTAATAAATACAAACACAATAAATATTCATTGTGATTGTATAACAGGTTCTTATAATAATGGTAAACAAACAAATGTTTTATATTCCTTTCCCTCAAACACAGTTCCTATGGGATATAAAATAGTTGAAAGAATGAATCCTCCAAATTATTTACCTTTATGTAGAAAATATATAATGGATATTAATTTTAAAATTCTTAATCAAGAAGGAGAATTGATTGATTTTAATGGAGAAGAGATTTCAATGTATTTACATTTGAAACAGGTTTGAATACGAAGTTCCACATGTCATTTTAAATTATTAATAAATGAGTTCTTATATTCATGTAATAGAGGTGGTGGAACAATAAAAACAGGGTTTAATACAGAAGAAATATTAACTTTAACAGAAAATAAATATATTAATGAAAGAGGTGATTCAATGAAGGGTGATTTAATTTTAAATGGACACAAGATAAAAGAATTATCTTTTCCAACTGAAGAAGCTGATGCAGTTAATAAAAAATATGTTGATGGTGTTAAAAATTATACTGATTTAACAACAACAAGAATTGAAAGTTCATTAACAACAAAAATGGATTCAATGGAATCAAAGCTTAATAATATCGAACAACGATTTAATGATAAATTTGACAAGTTACAAAGTCTGTTAACTGAACAAGTTGTAAAGTTAAATACTACCATATTAAACTCTAAAGATAAACAAATTATGAATACTAAATTTAATACAATATATAATATAATAAATGAGATGATTACATCATTTAATAAAAGAATTTCAAATATTAGAGTCTCATGGAACACACATTAACACCACACATAGTATTAGAAAAAGAGCTGCTGAATTAGAACAGAATAAAACATTATTACCCATACATATAAACATTTTATAGAACCAAGTTTAATAACAACAAACAGTAAAGAATGGAGTGTTTTTATGGTTGTAAAGATTATTGATCCTTATTTCTTTTTGTTTGATGATGATAATGAAAGAATGAAATGGTTTGTGAAATGTGATTATAATAGTAAGCTTGAAAAGGGTGATGTTATAATGACTAGTTATGATTTTACCACACGGAGATTGGTATGTTAATACTCATTCACATGGACTACATAAGTTAAAAGTAAGAATATCATTTTTACAAGCACACTTGTACAATATATAGATTTAATATTTTATGAAAAAAGGTTGATGTTGATGAAGTTCGTAAAGCATTGATGGAATTGTATAAAGATATTCTCTCAACAAGAGTTTCTTTTGATATCCGAGTATTGGTGCCAGATGGTGCTCAGAAGAATAAAGTCTATTTTTTTAATTATTAAAATGGGCAAAGTCCAAAAGATGGATAGAAGTAAGAGAAGAAAAAATTTACCCAGAGGTCCCTCCAGAATTGAGATCATCAGGATATTATTCCGAAGGTCACAAAGGGACCAAGGCCTCGGCTCCACAGAACTTGAAATTATGAGAGTAAAAGAATTTAAATCAGAAACCTTACATTTACAAGATTTATTAAAGCATTATAAAAAGGTTAAAAATAGATGGAATAAAGGGAATACAGTTTTAAAAATTATAGGTTATTCTTTAGGATTTGCATCTGCAATATTAACAGTTATTTTACCCATAACTTTACCAGTTTTAACAATAGCACCTGTAATACTTGGAAGTATTTCTGTAGCTGATGGTTTCTTAACTGAAATAGTTTCATTATCTTATACTTCTAAAAAGAAAAGTTTATATCGTGAAGTTTGTTTATCAATAGAATTAGGAATCTCTAAATTATTTTTATTTCAATTAAAAGCTTTAGAAGATGGAATCCTGACAGACGAAGAAATAATGAAATCAAATCAAATAATACAAGATATTAAAAATAATATTAATAGATTAAAAAGTGCTAATGTTATAACTAATGAATATTCTAAAAAAATTAAACGAGAGAAGTGGTTAAAGAATCATACATAAAAACTTCATACTAAAATGGATGATTATTTAAAAAAATTTATTGCCCTTCAAAAGGTTGATGTTGTTACTCTTAAATTAATTGTTGACATTTTTAAAAGAAAAAAATCATTAACCATTTAACCAAATCTTGTTTACGATTTATAGATTCAAAGTCTCCATAAAGCACTCCTACTGTTTGTAGTAAATTTGAAAAGTTTTTAAAATGCATCTTGGGATCTTTAGGCATGTTAATTAAAGCTGGATCATCTTTTTCACAAAATCTTGTATGTTTAATCATAGAGTTTTTAGTTGTTGAATAATGAAGACATCTTTTACATGTTCCTCCTCCACTAGTTGGATTCTCTGGTGATGTAAAAGCTTGAAAGTTTTTATTAAAACATAATGTTGATTATTTTTTTGTTCCAAGATTAAAAGATATATTTCTCTAGGGTTATCGGTTCCACTATCAGAAATGTAAATTGGAATAATTTCTCTACTTTTAATATTTTTCCCTTTAACCCGTTCATAAATATTAATTTTAAGATTATTTAAACTTTCAAATTTTGGAATGTCTTCTAGTTTCATTGGATGTTTGAATCCTTTGGGAAATATTAATTCATTTTCATATTGTTTGTATTTTGAAACTCTTTGAGGGTTTGATTCTTGAGGATGTAAATGTGCAAGTATTGACCAGATGAAACATTTGTTATCATTATTCTGTATGTTTATAACATTTTTAGATCTAAAGGGTGTTTGAATATAAGATTTAGGATTAGGTGGTAATCCTCTCCAATAATCAATCACTAAAGTTTGGAAAGAGTTGAATACTAGGTTTGAATCTCCTAATTCATTTTCAACCTCTTCTTGTTTTGCTTCAACTGCTTGAATTATTTCTTTGATGCTTTTATTAAATCCTCTAGTTGAAAATAAATATTTAAAAGGTATTCCAATTTCAACATCTAAAGGAGTTGTCTTTTCTTCTGGTCCTCTCCAATATTTTGCTTTGATTGTAATTTTATATTTTATAACATTATACCTTGTTGGTTTATAATTTTTTAAAGCTTCAGTGAAAGAATTTTAATATTTTTTTTTATTTCTCCTTATATATTCTCCAGGGGTTGCAGGTCCATTAATTTTTAATTGAAATTCATCTATATGATTAAAATCATCCCAGTTGTATTTTTCTCTTTCAACATGATCAGGTTCTCCTTCTGAATGACATTCTTCAACGTCAGAATTTTGTTTTTTATTTTTACATTCTTTAAATGTCTTAAATAATAGAAATTTAGTTTTGTTGAAAAGTTACAATGAGGACATGTAAATACTTCTCTATTTTTCCCAATACAATTTTCAAATGTTTATTATATCCAGAATGTAGAAATCTTCCTTTACATTTAGGACAGAGTTTTGAATTTGTGTCATTAAGATTATTTTCTTTTAGTAAGTGAGCTTTCGATTTATAGTGAGAAATTAATCCTGTTTTATTTTTAAAAACTTTATTGCAAATATTACAGTTCATTTTTAGAGAAAATATTTTTATTGGATATCATGTTTTTAGATTTTAGATTTTTATTTTTTTATTTATATTTTTTATCAAACTAGCAGCGATTGGATTAATACTTGACAAACTATCGTCGATTAGATTAATACTTGACAAACTGTCAGCAATTGGATTAATACTTGATAAACTGTCAGCAATTGGAATACAACGACTTGCAAGTAGTGTGTTTCTATCCCTCACGACCGCAAGCCGACAAACGTTTTTCATAGTTTTATCAGTATTTTTTCCCCGTTTTATTAATATTTTTGTTGTTTTTTTTTAAGTCTTTATTTTGAAGCAAAATGTCCTCAGAATAAGGAAATTAAAAGATGTAGGTTTTTAAGGTTTTAAGCGTTTTTTTTTACGTTTATGGGGGTAAAATAGGTATAAACATGGAAAAAAATAGGTATAAAACATGAAAACAGTTGGGAGGCTTGTGGTCGTGAGGGATAGAAACACACTACTATTTCACAACTTTTTTTCAACCGTAAGATTTTCAATTCATATTCCAACTCCAAATGTTGGATATTTAATTTCTATTAGAGCTTCCCCAAATACTTTGATTTTAATACTGCCACAGCTGTTTCTCAATTGATTATTTTTAATGGTTTACTTCTTTTTGCTTTTTCAATTCCTAAGTACTTTAGGCTTAGTCACGTTTTTCGCTTACAAATTTTTGCGTCACTGGTTCTCATTTTGAACCACTATTTATATTATATTTATTATAATTTATAACTACTATTTATTAGCAACACTAGTTGATACCAAATATAATTATTTCTATTTATAGTATTTAATTATATATATTTCTATAATAGGTAATTGTTTTATTCCTTAATACACTTTTTTTTGAGTAATATTTATTGTTTTATTGTTTCAGGCTGCAGGCCTATCCCTAAAAGATAATAATTATATATCCGGCCTATACGAACGGAATTATATATATATATATATATATATATATATATATATATATATATATATATATATATATATTAATTAGTGACATGTTTTTTTAATAATTATAAAATCGCGTGTTATATATTTATTATATTTATTTTCATTATTTGTTTCCGGCCTTGAATATTAATTTTATATTGCGTGTTAATAATAATATTTTATTAATATCTCGTATTTAATATTAATTGTACTATTAATGAATGATTTATTTAAATTTTATAATAATTAATATCAATGTTTTATTTATTTAATCCTCTTTTATTAGAATGTTAAATATGTAATAAAATATAATTTTTCTTATAAAACAATACACCAATATAAATCACAAAATCACAAAAGATACTCAATTGTTAAATGAAAGTTAATTAATATAATATACACAGAATATAGATAAAGGATAAAAGTTAGTCAGTACAATTTACACATAAATGATATTCAGTTGTCTTAAAGGATAGTAATATACACATAAAGGATAGTCAGTTTCTGTACAAGGTGGTTTGGATTGCTTTTGGATTGGTTTGAATTGATCTAATAATATTGACCTCTCACTATCTTCTCGGCACATGTACTTTCCAGGCTCCGTCTTGAATTATTTGTTAAGAATGAATGTGGTGATAAGCTTACCCTCGTCACCCAACAGTTATTAGGGTGTCCCTTAGTACATAGCAAAAAATGAAAGTTAAAATTTCAACTCTGTCACCAATCCAATCTGTGCCAAATATAGAAATAATGAATTGTGCAAAAAATCTTTAGAAGTTGCCCTCGGTTTTTAAGTTTTAAATTTTAAATTGCCACAGTTTTCTTGTGTGTTTAATTCACATTTATTTCATACACAACTGCCTGTAAAAGTTCGGTTTACTATGTAAAATAATATTACTGATTCAAAAATAACTCCAACTGCACATGTTAAATATTATGTCTCTGCTAGATTGCTAACTGTTCATCCGTGTTACTGTTATTTCTCAGTGTCCAATTTTTCGCCATTACTAGCACAAATAGCTTGGATTCGTTTAATACAGTCAGGGAACTGTCGCCTGTGTTCATTCACAATTTGAAGAAGAAACTGGTGTTGATCTTCATTCTTGCTCAAGTTATTGTTATAATCTTGAATGAGAGCAACTCCACGCTCGGCTCTGTCGCTGACAACACCCAAGCTCTTGACAATGTCCAGTGCTCGTTTGTATGACTTATCCTGTTCCCAGTTCGATGTATCCTTGCCGACCAGTGTTTAGAGTCGATCATGTAACTGGAACAGTTTCTTGGAGTTTGATGTACAGAACTGCTCCAAACCGAGTTTTCCCAGGAATGCATCAGACTTTAGGCTGCGTCGCTTCGATGGATGATCCGGCGCTTCTTCGTACATCGTGGCAATCATCAGTCTCTTTGAGTCATGCGATAATCTGGAGTCAAACAAGGCCAAACTAATGATCTCCTCGGACAGATACCACAATGTAGACCAAGCTTCTTGCTGGTTGCAGCATAAATACCCTAAATGCCGCATAAATAAGGATAGTTGAGAAGTTGTTCCATAAGCTTGGAGTCATTTAAT
The DNA here is from genome assembly GCA_959609185.1 of Schmidtea polychroa. Classification (NCBI taxonomy): domain Eukaryota; kingdom Metazoa; phylum Platyhelminthes; order Tricladida; family Dugesiidae; genus Schmidtea; species Schmidtea polychroa. The sequence continues at coordinate 32,010 of CAUHTR010007977.1, forward strand.
TGGTGTTTCAACAGCAAGTGGTGCAGTCATCCAAACTTTGAGGTGTATGATAACTGAAAAATGGCGACATCACAAATACCACGCTCTTCTGAAGCAGCCATCTTGAACTGAGTCCGAAAAATTCACATAGTCATCTCTTGGTTGTTCAGCTTGCAAATATGTTCTGGCAAAACTCAGGATATCAGAACGATATGGATCAACTAGTAACTCAACAGATGGGTCCGATGAAGCAACCTGAAAGCCACCATAGTCTATGCATGACCATTTATCATGGCATGTCTGGTCTTGTTGAAGTGTAACTGAAGTCATATCAAATACTGCCCCGACAATTAGCTCCATAACGTGGTGACGACAGGCCAGGAATAGAAGATCTTTGTTTAATTTGTGCTCGATCAGAGTACATGCTCCAAAACAAAGAGCAGCGACCTGATCTTCGACATCCCAATCTTTCAAACATTGAAGGACTGCGGATGCTTGGGCTTCACCTGTCCAAGCCGACAACTTTGGGATGCTAAGTAACTGTTCGAATTATGTCTTTACGCCTCAGATAAGGAGTGGAAGACGATCTACATGTTTATGTGTCGATAAATCTTCCATCAGCTTTCCGTTCCAGTGAACCGTTCAAGGGTTCGTTGATGAAAATTCTGATCACAAACCGATAGATCTGGCAGCCCGGTGACTTTCTCTAGCACGATGTATTGAGCTTCGGTTGATGTTTAAAGTGTTTACATCATGGCCAAGGTTGGAAGCTACTTCACTTAGAACGAAGGTAGCATTCAGTGATGAAAGATATTAAACCAGGTGAAAATAAATTGATTTTTATTTCTCCTGGGTCCATCTGGTTAACTGCAAGTTTCGCTTTTATCAGCAAAATCATCTTCGTCAACCTCATCATCATCTGAATTTGCTCTTGTGATCGCTTCCTACGCTTCAGTTCTTCAACCTTGTCAAGAGCCCCATTGAGCCTGGTCGATCTTTTTTCTTTGAGAGAGGAGGAATAGTCATCAAAGTGAGGATATCCGCATGAGCAATGCCAAAGAGATTGTCAAGGCGTCTGATGAATTCATCCACATTCGTCTTGTGTCCACTGGTTTCCCGATTCTTATACTTTTGTAGACCACTCCATTCAACAAAAAATGTTTCTAATTTTTTGATGGAATGTTTGACTGCCCAAATCGAACTTATTCTAAAATCCAAACACCTTTACGACGTTTTGTCGACTAGAATCACGTACTGCCAGATTGTCATCTTGGTGAAGATGTATGAAATAACCAAAAGCTTGGCGATATGTTGGTAACTTTACTCCGAGAATGTCAGACATGGTTGAACCAATTAAATATACATTTGATTTTCCTCTGGTTTCCTTTGTAATCTGTAACCTGTCCATTAATCAAATACTTACAATGCATAATTAAGTATTGCATGTTTACAAAAAATAGTGACCAATGAATTAGATATTGAAATAATAATTTAACACAAAACTTAACCAATAGAGAGAAATTGGATTAATTATAGCTATGTTGGTAATTTACACAGTGGCTCAAAAATCAGGAGGTGAGCTCTACTGCTAGAATTACTACTCATTTGCGCTTTCATAGTCGGGTTTATTTACTTATTGTTCCTTCTTGATTATTTAGTTATGGTCCTCATTATTGAGTGGTATTTAACGTTGCTTTCAAAAATATTGAGTAGGGATCTGCCCTCATTTTTCATTTTGAAAATTTATTCTTAGATCTTTTGTAATGATCGTTATTATCTAGTTTTCGTTGTGTGAATATTCATGAGAAATATTGTGATCGTCTTATTTCGGTCAAAGCGAAATTCTAAATTCTATCTGATTTCAAGACATAAAGTTTGATTAATTATTCTATTATTGAACGAAAAATTTTGATCTTACCTGGATACCCATCATACCTCCGATCACCTCTCTGTGGCAACGGCCATGAATGTAATGTGGAATGATGTGGAATGACCAGACCTTTTCAAACCTGTCCACGACCACACTACAGAGTACCAATTGTCTGCCCTCATTTTATATTTTCGACTGTCTCATAAACAAAATTCACAGAAGACAAAAAAAACAAATAACATTAAAAAGATTTAATTAACATAGAAAATGCATTAACCAAATATAAACTACCGCCCAACGTGCATAGAATTAAGTTAATCAGTTAACCAATTTTCACAGTTAAACTATTTTCACAAGTTGAAATAAAGAAATTTTGTTTGGTATTTATGCCAATTTGTGATGTCCACCTACGTATTTTCTGCTACTTCGTAAAATCATAGTGCGTGTAATTATGAAATTTGCATTAATTGTTTAATATTTAGTCGATTTTTTCTCCCTTGTTTCTCCCATAACTATTGGTGGATTACGTATGGGGAAGGTCTTTCACTTTTAACTGCTTATTTGACCAACGCTTTTCCTTATTTCCGTATCCCCTCCGCAACCGCGCATAACTATTTTAATTGATCACTAAACACCCGTCGAAATCGACGTTGGAACTGCGATCTAGTGGGTGACTGTCGGCAAAAGGTGAGCTCTACAACAGCAATTGCCGGCAAATCACTGGGTTCATCGTCCACCATATGTTGGGCTAGAACTGATATCTAGACCCAAAAAATCTTGCAAAGGTGGCAAAATGTGGTGGTACACAACTTGCATACCTAACAATAAGTTTAGTTAAAATTAAAAGATAAAAACATCAAATAAACAATAATAATTAAAGGAAAATAACAAAAAATAAAAACAGTGAAATTAAAAATAAACTCCAACAAAATGCAAGAAGTATTACAGAAAAATTAAATCAAACATAACGGAGAAACATAAAAATACAAAATACGAACTCGAATAAACTCGAAAGATAGTAGAAATGCAAAATTCTAGACAAAAATCCATAGCAATCCATAAAAATAAGGCGACATCCATCATAAAATCTATTAAAATCAGTAGAAGTTGAAAAAAATAAATAAATTAGTTTTAAAAAAATCCCAGAAAAGAATTTAGGAAAAATACTATTAAAATAAAAATTAACTTTAATTTAATATGGAATGTTCTGGAAATTCTCAAATTCATCATGGAGGCAAGTTTAACAAAAAATAATTAAAAAATAAAAATTATGGCATTAAAATCATCAAAATGTGAAATAGAATATTCTAGAATTAAAAAGAATTCGAGTTTGTTTTACTGCATCAACGCACACACACGTATTTACACACACAAAAATAGGTATATATACCGCCACATTTTAGTCACAAAAACACTCTTAATGCCAAAAAAATTTTGTTACGTTTATTTTGTGTAACCAACGGAAACATTCAGTAAGAACAATTTATTGTTTGGTTATATTATTATACTCTTATTAATATAATTATGATGATTAATTTTTGAATTTTTGCTTCTATTATCGTGTAGGAGGGGTCAAAATCGAATTGAATATTCTTCGATTTTGATCCGCCCTGCATCTAATCTATTAAATTTGACGTCATTGAGCACACAGCCTTGACGTATGCAAGCCATTCTCTGGCATGCATTTATTGGTATTTATATGTTGCGGGGTCGTCGGAGGTCGTACCGACTCAGTTGTATATGCCACTGGGTTCGTCGATAAATACCCTCTGGTACGGCGGAGTTCTCGGAACTCGTTATCGTTATTATTTATATTACGGTAGTACATTACCGATTTGCATAACATTAAGGCTTGTCGTAGTGGACGCAGTGCGGTCAAGAAAGCAAGCAACTTTCTGTAAATCGACTCTTTTTACATGCATAATTCACATATTAATGTCTACATTAAAAATCTACAACAACACATTACCTTTGGATATTATAAACGGAGTAAAGCTCCAGACTCAAATTAATCACAACATTTAGCTAATAAAATGTAGTCGGCTAGGCCTAAAAATTCAGAACCCTTCAATTTGTGTACGGAATTCCCCATTGCGCATATGAATTCTGAAATGGAAACTTTAAACCTGGGAGGAAATTAGACAAATTGTCAGATATTCCTGAATGAGAAGAAGACCAGTTGAATAAATATCGACTTTTCAATGTTCAGAACCGATAAATGAATGGCTACTCTAATTACTACAAGGAGGTTAAAAGAGCTAAATTTCGTAAGTGAAAAGTTCACGTAAGAGAAGAGCAATCATATTTCGATAAAAATTTCGAAATGCATATGCGCAACTCAGGATCCATAATTCATTCAGCCAATATCATCTGCGTTTAACTGTCCAGCTACAAAATTAATAAAGCTCATATTTAAACTTTATATAGTAAACCCCCTCCTATCCATTTATTAATATTTATAATGGTAAATTGTCAATGCCCATAATCGTATACCTATGTATATTACTACTATTTACAAGTTACAAATCAATTTAAACTTTAGACATTCAAATTTTTAACAATGTCGCTTATATATTAATTTATGAATTTGAACTTACGGTTTTGGATTTCGGTAAACGACCCCCCTCTTTAATACTATATATATAATTATAATAATAGACCATACTTATTTATAAATCCCAATTTACAATTTTAAATTTTATATTTGACCTTACCATACCATGCATGTTTATAATTAGTAGTAAATGCTACTTATATATGAGTTATAAATTTGAATTTATAAGTTTAAATTAGGTAATCGATTTAGAGTCTTTTAGGAGATATCTGAACATTTGTACTAAATAGTGACATTAATCGATATAATTACAAACCAAAGACGCCTCCAATCGTTAGTTGGCTGACTATGCGTCTTGAGGCATAGCTGATGATGGTGTTCGCCACCTCTGCCGAATCTGTTCCTTTCGCTTCCGTTCTTTTTTGGTTACCGAACAAACCTGTCTTCCTAAGATAACAGAGATATTATTTCACGGAGTAACATTACCATTTACCCCGTATATATTCATAATTGTTGTTTTGAGAATCTATAATTTAATTGTTATTTTGAAATATTATAATTTACCTGTATAATTGCATAAATACTTATTTCGTCATAAAATATATTTGAATTTGGCGGTATTTGGTGGTGTAATTAGATGAAATTCCCATCAATTCAATGTCCCAAAAAACTCTAGGGCACTGGTATTGAAACTGTACAAACCCACGAATAAAGTCTCTAACAAAATGTGATACTAGTGTTAATAAATAAGTTTTGTGATGGGAGGTAATATTAAAATATTTTTTGTTGTCCACCTGCACCTACTAATTCAATTTAAAATATATCAAACATCAAGTAGTTCTATTAATTGAGCAAGGATAACAAGATTAACTTAAATTATTCTAATTGTGGGACAAGGTTCATGTGCCATTTTGGGCAATTGGGAAAGCTGGAATGCATTCTTGTTATCTTCGAACTATAACCTTAAATGTTTAGAAATGTCGTAATCTAGCAATCCCAGCAAAGAGGATCAGTACAACGAGACCATCACTCGCCTCCGTACCAGGTATGTCTGGTATAAGATACACGCATGGAATCGGGATCAAGACCTCAACAACTGGGGTCCCGTAATTCGTAGTGGACCAGAACCTGACGCCCCGACGGGGCTCAAGACCGAACCATATAATAATCGGCTAGTGGACGCTCGAGATCGAGCTATCGGCGCCATAAAGACCGCGTAACACAAGCTCCGGCTGAAGCAAGCCTAGATTCGTGCGGCCGAAGCCGGCAAACTTATCGAAGAGGCTGAAGTCGAGCCAATACTCGAGAAAAACGGGGTAGACCCCGAAAGACGGCTCCATGCAGCTGAAAACACATTTGTGATCTCTGATGACAATAACAATAAACAATGATTTGTGATCTTCATTTTTATTTGTATTGCATGACCCTGTAGCTTTTGTCGTATTCATTCTTAATAAACAGAATTGTTATAAATAATCATATCGAACTATCTTTATATTTTTAATCGCAAAGATATAGAATACGTATAAGGGTTCGACCTCTGTTATATATCTATTGAGAGTTGAGTTTGATAAGAATAATGTATAAGGAATCGTTTAATTGTTTTTGTAAAGCCAGTGTTCAAACTCTTCGAAAATCTTAGACAAGACAGAGAACAGGCCCAACAACAAGTCGAGCGTCTTCAAGACAGCATCACTAAGTTCAAAGAGCGATGCAGAGAGATGGAACGGACTTGGTTTCGCCCCGAGGTTATGCATAAACGCATGAAACAGATTGAGCAATTGCAGCTCCAAACTACTCAAGACAAGACCGAAATTCGAGCGCTGAAAATACAAATGCGCGTAATGGAGACACGCTTAAATCAGAGGACTATGGATGAGCATGTTACGGCAGCCATCCGATCAATGCCCACAGAGCTAGCCGAAATTCATAGGGCTAAAACCATCAAGGTCATGCGCAAACGGTTAGGTCGAAATAAGAGAGAACGATTAAAACGACTGCGGTTGGCTGAACAAGGACCTTTGGTCGAATCCGGATCATCGTAACCTAAATATCCTCGAGAACCATAAGATGTTGTGATGATTGGAATGTAAATAAAGCTGTTGTACCTTCACATTAGTATGTTGCATGTTAGTTTGATGTGGTTGAGTGGAAATTTGTGAGGTTTGGGAAAATAATAGTGTCAAGGGACCAGAGCAAATCGGACGTACATCTTCTATCGATAGTCCGTGGACCCAAAGAGTACCCAACAATTATAGTGCAGATAGTGCGCTCACTTAGTTGATACATTACCAAAGATGAACAGTCATCGGGTATCAATTGGTAGGAGCATCATTGTATTCTGGGTTACGCTGGAAACAGCACGAAAGGGTAAAATGTTTGATTACCTGTAACCCAGCATATAGAAGGTGTTGTGCCTCGCTTTACATTGTTCCTTCATCATTTTCCTATATATTCCATCTTATAGTAGTTACTACTTATTTCAAACCTTTATAATAAAACTTTCGCTTAAATAATTGTCGAAAGGTCGAACAGAACTTCAAAATATATAAAATTTGAATTGTCGGTCAAATTACCTAAGATTAGGTTAACAAAATTGCTGTAATTGTATATTTTATGTCGCGAAAAGTATTACAAACTATATTTAGTTTATTGTTTAAATAGTTCGATTTATAATTAAATATTTTCGTAAGCAGACAATTTTTTTGGCTTTAGGAAGATAATGATATCTTAATTTACTCTATCTATTTTATCTGAGAAGTGAAATAGTAATCAAGAGAGACTTACAGAAGATAAATGTTCAAAAATTTCGAAATAGATGTCAAGGTAGTAGAGCAGCACTGGCGAACCAAGGCACGCGAGACGATTTCGTGTGGCACGCCAAACCTTTGAGATAAAACAAATTTGTGTAAATTTTAGTAGTATAAAATCATTGAAATCGCAATTTAACACTTCAGCATAATTTTATTGTGCAAATATTTTAGAAACCGTTAACTAGGAATCGAACAATAGGTCATTTTCAGATGGCAGAATATATATTTCTTATGATTAAATCTATAAATTGTTTTCTATCATTTTTTGTATATTCCGCATTTGCTTTAACAAGTAAAAATAAACAATTTAAGATGCGCACGAATTTGATGACGCAGACATCTTGTTGACATTATTATTGGTGAAAGATTTAATTTTTTTTGTAAATATTTAATAATTTAAAAATAGGAATTTTCCTAAATAAAATGCCGTGTTCAAAGCAAAAAAAATAAAACTTTCAGAAGAAGGAAGTGGCAGGGAATTCCAAGATTGGTGGACTGAACGATATGGAGTAATCAACAAACAAAGTAAGGCCTTGTGTCTCTTGTGTTCTGAAAGCGTTGCTTGTCGAACATCTTCAGTTAAACGTCGCTATGAAAGTAATCACGAGTGGCTTCTTGGTAAAAGCGAAGATGAACAAAAAGAATATATATTGCGCCAGTTAAAAAATGCAAATTTACAATCCTGTTCATTTGTAAAGTTTGTTAAAAGTACATCTAACATAGTGTCTGCCAGTTTTGAAGTTTCCAAAATAATAGCTAAGCATGGCAAGTCTTTCAGTGATGGTGATTACATCAAAGAAACTTGGCTAGAATGTGCGCCATATTTGTTTGAACATTTTCCAAATAAAGACAAAGTTTTTCAAAGAATAAAAGATCTGCCAATTAGTCGAAATACAGTAAAAGAGAGAATAATTAACTTGAATATTGAGAATCAATTAAAAGAAGACATCAAGTTATGTCAGGCCTTCTCTTTTTGCCTGGACGAGAGTACTGATGTAACATCGTCTGCTCGATTAGCCATCATTGCTAGATATCCGAAAGAAAATGAAATGCGCGAAGAACTAATAAAACTAACCAAATTATTTGGAACAACAACGGGTGCAGAAATATGCCAAAAAGTCGTGGATGAACTTAAAAATGCAGATTTAGACGTAACGACTGAAGGTGCACCAAGTATGACTAGAAAAAATGCGGGTTCCGTGAATTTGTTTACAAAACATGTTGGACACCCACTGGTTGCGTTTCACTGTATTGTGCACCAAAATTGTGTGCAAAATCCGGTTTGAAGGAACTTGAAGATGTTATGAAAATTGTAACAAAAATTGTAAATTTCATTACTGCTCGTGCTTTGAATAAGAGAAAATTTGAACTGCTGTTAAATGAAGTCCAGTCCGTTTACTCTGGGTTACTAATGTAAAATAGTGTTCGCTGGCTTAGCAGAGGTCATGTGCTGGAACGTTTCGTGGAATGCCTTGATGAAATTTGAATGTTTATGGAAGACAACAAACAGAAGTATTCAGAGTTAACTGATGTTGACTGGCTCAGAAGACTAATGTTCTTTACAGATTTTACTTCACATCTAAATGAACTTAAAACTAAGTTGCAAAGTTTTGGAAAAACCGTTGACGAGGCTTTTGGCGTTATAAAAGCATTTGAAAAGAAGTTGAAAATTTTCAAATGTGATTTGGAAAACAAGAGTTTCAATATTTTCAAAGACTTAAAAGATTTTATACTGAAATAGAAATCCATTAAACCGTTGTCAAAGAAGCTCAGGTTTTGTTATTTTTAGAGACAATCGACTCAACCCTCGAACAATTTTCAGTGCGTTTTGTTCAGTTTAGAAAGTTTGAAGACACAACAAAATTTATAAAATTGTGAAAAGGACAATCCAAATAAATTATCAAAAATGCATTGGAGATCTATTCAATATCATGAGAAATGTCATTTTGAGCAATTTAATCAGTTCATAGTTCATGGAGTGTACAATCAGAATCTTAATCCGGAACCAATTTTGTACCAGTCTTATAAAGAGTTCATTGATGAGCAAGAACGGCTTAAAAACTATAAACCTGATGTCCTATTTTCAGATGATAAAATTGCATTTTTAAAACAATTAGGGAAGATTAATTATGAAAATCAGATAAATATGGAAATGTTAACGAATTAGCTGCGTTAGCATTTTAGGGCGTATCATTATATAAAATAATTTAGTCTTGAACATGGTTTAGGAAAAATTATGTACCAAATTTGTAATAAATTACTGTCGTCGACTTATATCACTTTTCACATCAATTTCCTGAAAACTTTTTTATAATGGAAGTTGTCGATATAGTATTTTATGTGGAAATTGTTAATGATTCATGAGCATCGGAAATGATAACGTTTCTAAGACGACAAAAGAGAGTAGGCACCAGTACAAAGAGAGCTCTGTTCCGAGAACTGCATATAACATGACGAGCCACAGTTTCACAAAATACTAATAGAAGGTTAATGCTTGATTTCTAATATTAATGTTCCTTTTCCTATAACAACCTCAAGTTTCATCAATTTGTCACCATAGTCAAATATAATAAAATATTTAACACTTGAATAGTTAGGAGCGCCATGTCTTCTCCCCTTTAATAGTCATGTCACGGATGAGTTATGATAGAAGATGACTTATGTTTTAATGTTTTTATTTTTTTAAGTTAAATGTTGTTGGTTTAATATTTAGATTTTCGGTAACCATTAAAAATAAATCAATAATAAATTTTAATTCAAAATAATCCAAAAATTCCTGAGTTTTTAATTTAGTATTATTAAAATAAATATTTCAGATTTGAGACGTATTTTAATTAAATCAATAATTTTTAAAATCATGTCAAATTAAAAATACACTAATTCAATAATGCGATAATTCCCAATTATTATTTTTAATATTATTCTTAAATTTTAAAATAAATCTACATGATATTTTTTCATTTTAATTTTTATAAATATTTTGCTTAATATTTTCACATTTTAAAATTTAAAAACTTCATTTAAACAAACAATTTTTTAAAAAATCACTTCATTTAAACAAAGAAAATTCAATTCAGATATCTTTGGATAGCCCAAAAAATGATGTTCAAGTCAAATATTACATGGATCATACTGCTCAATATTCCCTTAGATAACATTATTTCTACAACCTGACACCCGTTGCTAAACAAAGTTGTTTTCGGGATATATAAAATGCATAAAATAAAATGAAAAATTGTTAGAAATTAACTAAAATCTAACTAAATATGTTAAAAGTAGAAATCAAAGTTTTTGAGGGGGAGGTTGGTAAACAATGGCAAATGAAAGTCTGAAGATGTATAAAATAACGTTAGGCAAAAACTTATTTTGACCCAAAGTTAACCTAGAATTTTGAGCAAAAAGCGTGTGCACAATATGCAGACATAGTTTTAAGTCGATTTAAAATCAAAACATGTAGAAAACAACAAGTAAACACGGAAAAAGGACCAAATATATTACCAAAATCAGTAAATATTAAAATTAATGACAAAAGTATGGCATGAAACAAACACAAATATAACATAAATAAATAACACAATAAATAAAAATTCGAATTCACGGCGATGAATAAAAATAAGAATTGAGAATAAAGTATTTATTTAAATAATAGGAAAATGAATTAAAAAATAAAAAAAATAGAAATAATAGAAAAATAATAAAAAATAATAGAAATTCAAAGAAAAATGCAAAAATATGCAGGGAAACATGCAAGTCAATAAAATCATTGACATGTTTGACCTCAGAATGTTGGGGAACTTTGTTTGTCATAACCAGTTAACCCTGTAAACTCCTGTGTCGCTGTGGATAAAGGCTTTGTGAAGAATGGGACGCCCTAACGTCTCGAATAAGCATGCTATTGGCTTTAACTTATTTCGTTAAAGTTTCTCCAGATTATTGAATGAAATAACAGTATACATGATTCTCGGTTGCTCGTTTTTAATTGATCATTTTAATTTCAGTAGAACGAATTTTCGAAGGATTTTGCACTAACCTAATTGAGACTAAAAAACAAATGGAAGTGCATCTCTAAAGGGCTGATCACTCAAAACTTAACTGCAAATAAATGGAATACGCGTAGTTTCACTCAAGCCTTATAAAGAAACAAAAGATAATGGTCGCTTAGTTACAGATGCAAGACGTTCTGGATCAAGAAGAAATTAAGGTCTTAAAGCTCAAGATACGACACCTGGAGACCGAAGAGAGACAAATCGACATAAATGAGTCTTTCACCAAGATAGTACTGTCCTGACCACCATTAAAGCTCTTTCCAGCCGACCCAACTCATCAGAGAGTGTTTGAACTAAAGGCAAAATCTATTTTTCAGTCGGAAGATGTAAACCGGGAAAAAAGGAACTAGCAAGACGACAACCGGAAAGAAAGGCTCAGATTGCATGCCATGGTCGTCGGGATCGAGTTCAATTTGTTTTATTTAAATACATGTTTGGACCGAAATCCATTGACTTATACACTCTTCTGTCAGCTTCAAATTTAATAGTTGGAACCAGACAAAAGTCGGGCACAAAGCATTCTATCGGCAGTCTACAAACCCTTTTGAACACTTGCCAATTATAATGCATAGAAGTACGCTCCTTTTCCTTTCTCAAATGCGGTACAGTACCAACTTTGAGTACTTTACGGGTATCGTGTGGAATATCTTGGGTATCTTGTATCTTGGGTTGAGCTGGAATCAACAGAAAAGGTTAGTATCTGTTTTACCTGTGTGAAAGTAATTAAACAGAATTAGTATTTAATTTCCAGTTTTAAATAGATTTAAATAATTTAATAAATGTAGATTATAAATTATAAATTAAAATAATCAATTAAATGTGAATATCGAAATTATTAAATTGTTTGACGGTAAATTAAATATATTTAAGAATGATTGAAAATTAAAATATAAAATATCTATTGAATGCTTGTGTACAAATATTCAATTATTAACTCATGCGTGCGAAAATATCCTCAAAGCTAAAAACAGAGATTGTTTAAATAAGAGACATTTTGTTTTGTGTTTAAAAATATAGTTTTGTTTTGTTTTGAAATATTATGGATGTTATTAAATCAAGAAATCAAACATCTAATATGGTACAGAAAAATTTAGAGATGTAAACCTATGTTGAAGATTTCGTAAAGGAAACCGAAAAATTTGTCGAATTAATGTCGATAGCTGAAGACTTCAAAGTGTTGGGCTATAATCAAGAATTGAGAGTTTGTTTTAATGTGTCGAAAATACATAACATAAAAACCGCACCCAGTTGAATCAAAATCCATGATTATGCACCAAATAATACAAAATAAAGTGCCTAAAAATGCCTAATAGTACGTAGTTATAAAGTTGAGTATTATCACAATTCACTAAGATCCAATTCAATTTTCTATCTACGCGGTCCTATTGTCAGAGGCCCTTTTGTCGGAGGCTGTTATGTCGGGGTCTTTTTGATGGAGTCGTTTTGTCCCGGGGCCTTTTGACGGGGTACTAAATAAAACACGTGTAATAGAATCAAGAAACGCAAGAGGTTGCAATCACCAACACAGTTAGGAGAAATATCGCATTCGAAAAATCTACCAACTAGAAAATAAAATAATAATAAATAAAATAATCGGTAATAAATTAATTAATAATATGAAAATATTCTAAATAAATAAATTTAAAATTGAAACTAGTAAACTGATAAAATAATAAAAATTAAAATAAAATTAGTTAAAATTATGTAAATTATAAAATTTATAAAACTAAATTGTTTAAATTAATGAAAACTAAAATAAAATTAGCTAAAATTATTTAAATTATAAAATTTATAAAATTAAATAGTAAAAATTAATAAAAATTAGAAAATTTTGATTATTTAAATTAATTAAATTAAAAATAAATAATTACAGACTCAGGCATTTGTGCGAAATTAATTCAAATTTACTGCATTCTGATTGGATCTAGTGGCAGAGAATGCAATTAAAATCAGTATAAATACTGATTGCAAATTCAGTTGAAACACTTTTTTAGACAGTGACAAATTCACTCTTTTAAGAAATTTTGCGATCAGCTCTCCCAGTTTTCGGTTTATGCCATCGTGGTAAGTTGAATTGGATTTGGTAATTTAATGTAAAGTATAAATTTATGTAAGGTATAATTTTATATAATGTTATGATTTAATAACACTTTATAATCAATTTAGTTTTAGTTAATTTTTGTTGTTTTGTTCTTTTTAACATTTGTTTCTAAGTTAATTTTTGTAATTAAGGTTATCGTGCTCGGTTTCATTCATATATATTCAAAGTTTTAAATAGTGTGTTAAGACTCAAAAATGTTCGCAACATGCTGATGCCTAGCGCCTTGGTGTCGAGTCGGTTGTTCGCGGTTCTTGCACACTCAGTCGATTGGATTCGTTCGGAGGGGCTCCGACGGGTTCGTCACTGGACCTTTTATGGATTTTATTGAGTTGGGAGAGGTAATAAAGACAATGATATCGGTTGGAGTATGCAAGGCTTAATTTTGGGTAATATTATAAAATTTATGAGTAGCTATGATATAAAATAAGTCAAGGTTGGAAATATAGCCTGATCCCTGCTAAAATATGCGTGTGTATGTGTATGTAAATGCTTGCAGCTTCCTGAGCTCGGATGTGTAAAATAGGTATGCTCTAAATTATATTGCAATATCAATTTCTGAATTTACAACTCTTATTAGAAGCTCTTATTTTTTGGGTGGTTTGACTGAGAAATCAGTCGATTTATATATGAAATCCCTGTTGACATTCCACTTCGAATGTCAATACACTCTAGCAAATTTTCTAAGTGGTTATAACGTAATAAATTACTCGAAAATAACAGCTAAAATCAATATAATCATTTGTATAGTTTTATTACCGAAAACGGTATTTACTACAAATTACACACTTTGCACTGTGCACAATTGATAATTTAATATAATTAGTTTTTGTTACTCAATTCCAAAAATAACAATATATAATGTTAAAAATAATAATTGCCAATAAATTTACAAATGCTATATATACATACATTCAATTATTAGCAAAATTCAAAGTCCCTATAAAATATCAAAAAATCGATAATGTCCATGACTAGTCAAAAGGTCATTTAAAATAATAAATAGCCTAAAACAAATGACAAACAATACGGAAATTCTGAGCTATAAAGTATTATTTTCATTTGTTGAATTACAAAGTATATATTTTTTTAAATTTTCCATAATTATAACATAATTAACCTAAAATTAAAATAAAAATCAAAATTCGTCTCCCACAAACAATGCACTTAGTGCAAATAAAACAAATAAAGGATCAAATGCACTCAGTGCAATAAAGTAAACATAATAAACTAGATGGTTGTAAAAGTAAATATTGTGCCACAGTGCACTTAAAAATAATATTAATAATAATAATAATAATAATAATAATAATAATAATAATAATAATAATAATAATAATAATAATAATAATAACAATAATAGTGATAATAAAGATCTCAATAACAACAATACAAATTTATTATAATGTCATCAAGAATAAATCAATATAAATCAAATTGTTAATAATAAGTTATCACAATAATGTTTATTCTTTTCATCGCATAGATATCATCATCATTGACCATTGTCCACATGCATATTTACTCTGTACCTATTTGTTCCTATTATGTAGTATTTGAGTTTCAAAGTTTTTAACGTTCTTCCATCTTCTAACATATTTGAAAGATAGGTTGAATATTCGCAGGTATTGCATAGAATAATAAAATAACATTTATTAACCGGGAAATAACCCGAAAATAAAAATATCATGAGGAGTAGTTTTAGGGAGAGACCTCACCTGCTCATGGATTTTCAAACATTGTGTACAGCACCAACATGGTTATCACCATGGATGCCCAGATGGCATAAAGTACAATAATCATGTAGACGTTTATGAAGGAGTCAATTCAACATCTATAAGTACCAGTATAAACTGTCACTTTTAAATCTATAGTGAAGTTCCCAAAATGAAGCAAAACTTAATCAATAAAAATGTTATAAAAATATTTAAGCACATTTTTTTTGAAATTTAATGTTATAATATAAATATATTTTATAATTTGTGCTTTTATATATTTAGTCTTTCAGTACTTTAATTAAAATATTTCGATATTAAATTGAAAGTGAAATAATTATCTTAATTAAAATATTTAAAATAATTAAAATTACTCTGGAATCTGCATTGTTTTAATATTCTTAAATATACCACGTCTAATTTCTTGCACTTTATTTTTTCTATAGTATTTTAATAATAATTGAATATTATTTATGATATTGTGTATTAGTCATATATTAATTTTAGAAAAATGAATGATTTTATTTAAACGTATTTAAGTGTTAATTAAGAGTTGTTATGCCAAGTCATTATAAACGAGGATCATCAAATTTATCCAAAACTAAACTGTGAGTTGGATTTATTAATAAATTTTAATGATGAGTTGTCTAGTGAATCTCACTCAGAAAATTCTAGAAATTCTTCAACTTTACAAGTAAAAGTTAGAATTTGTTGAAATATAATCACATATAATAATAATTCCTTACATATAACATACTAATTATAATTCTATTAGCAATAATACAATTTTAATGTTTTGTTTCAATTTTTTGTTAATTGCATTACATTTATTTCAATTAATTATTTGATTCAGACAAATTTATAATTATAATTTGGTTGGTGTTATTAACGGTGTAAATATTGTATTTCCTGCAATTAAAATATCAAATTTTAATAATTGTATACAGTAATGACCATCTGATCCAGGTTCATTATTGCATTATAATTTATGAAAATATTAAGTAAAATATATTTATTAATACATTAAAATAATTTTTGCAAATTCATTGCTTTTAAATCTTTTGATATATATACTCGAATGGAATTTATTTGATGCGAAAATCATTTAATGTAATACATCCGCTTGTCGGCATTTGCAGATTTCAGCGATATTTGGTATAAGTACTCTCAATTCTTCGTCTAAAACATTGAACAAGCAGCAATACATTATTAAAAAATGTCTTACTTGATATTTATGAAATATGTTATAAACAGCGCGCAGACAACACAATCCAAATAAAAGTACAAGAGATTACTAAATCAGAGTAAATCAGTCTATTAGTGATATAAACGCAAGACGAATTGCCGGCGTGTAAATGCCTAGTGACCAAGTGCCGGCTCTCGATCAGATTTTGGAGGCGTTTCAAGAATAGTACAATCTCCCTAACCTATTTATTTTAATTCTGATTTCAGTTTTTTGATAATTTAATTCTCAATTTTTTTATCTTTTAGTTTGTTTCAATTAGCTACTTGGCAGCTATGATGAATTTCGCCATTTTTATAGAATATTCTAGCTTTTATTATTATTTTATTATTACTTTCTCTTATCGCCATTAATTCAAATTTTTTTCTGATGTGTTTATGTTATGTTTCAGTTCGTTTCGTGAAATACTTATTTTTCTGTTTTATTCTTCTTTAGTTTTGTGTTTGTCATTTTGGTGTCAAATGAATTCTGTTTAGTGGATTTTAATCGATGTTGACTTGTTTTGTGTTTAACTTTATTCGGTATTTGTGTCTGCGTGCTATTTTCCGATTCATTCCATCACGCTAACTATACGTGGGCCTAAATCACTTTTTGTCCAACACTTGAACAAGAGGCAGGAAGAAATATGATGAATCTCCATTTAAAAGTATTTTGGATGAAAGATTTGAAACAAATCTAGCGAAAGATATTCAAAATACTTTGAGTTATCAAAAGATAACTCAACTATTGACGAATAAGTGGCCCAGCGATGTTTAAAATATGTCCCACGAACAATTCTACTATGTAGGTATATACAACTAATACAAGTACCCAAAACAGTAGCTAAATGTTGGGCGCCTAGGGGTGTGTTTCAAAGGCAATTACTAGGAATGATGACGATTGTGCTATGGGGGACTCCTTCCTAAACGCCCAATATGGTTTGACCGTATTCTCCCGCATGTGTACCCATGATAACGAATCATGTTGGTACTGTACACATGGGTTTGAATTCGCAAGCAGGTGAGCCCCTATGTTAGGACTACTCCTACCGATATTCACCATTCGGGTTCCTGATTGCCGTTAGGACTTACATCTTTTTCTTTCTTATCTGATCCCTTTTCGTCTATTCGACACCCATGGTCCAAGTGAGGTCGTCTCTAAAAGTTTATTACACCTACGTGACTCTGTAACAAACTGTTCTATGATTATAAATCAGGCAACAAAACGCAACGAAAGAAAGCATCTGATACACAATTATATTGGAAGTATTACAAATCTAGATATATAGAAGTTAGAAACATCATTGAATCAGTTCACACAATCTTTGAAATTTGCGACAACTGTAATTGGAAGCGAGTAACTACAACAGTCTCGAGTAAATATTGGTCAATTCGCCGTCTGCATTTCGCCCTCGGCTAACATGGCGGCGATGTCCGATTCCAGGTATGAATCATTAACAGCCCTAGAATTGACTGCTGGAATCGATCGATATTGGGTGGCAATTGGTGCCACCGGAGCATGCGGCGGTTGGATTTTACTGACCTCAGAGACGCCAAACAGAGGCGCTTCCAGGGCCGAGATCTCGTCACGACGTTTCTTGGATCTTTCCGCCCGGGTTAACCGTTTTTTCCTTTTTCGTGGATTTTGTTGAGTTGAAACGCTGTCAGTGTTCGCTGGAACATTTGATGGTCTGGAAGTACCAGTGAGTGTCGGCTGCATCTGACTGGTTCCCAAGAAAACGATGTCAGGGGTTGCAGTAGGATATATCTCCGGGCCATGATTGTTACATAATGATGTAGATGGTCCGATGATATCATCGGTCCGAAGATGAACTGGAAACACATTCAGTTTGTCCGCAAGCGGAAACTCGTGGATGCGGCGTTTCAATTCCGCCTCTGAATCGATACGATGAAGAGCCTCAGACTGGGCCTTGATTGTGAGGCGCTGGCATCGGCTTTCCTCGAGTAAACTCTCGCGGCAGTGTTCGAGCCGTTGAATCTTTTTGTTCGCCTCCTTCATAGGTGGTGGGGAGAACCAGCGTGTCGATTCGTTTAGTTGACGCAGATTTGCGTTTTTATCGGCACACGAAAAACTTGGTTTCGGGCCGGATGGTGGAAGATTCGGTTCTGACATTAGCTAAAAAATACATTTTCGTTAAGGGTTTTAAATCACACAGCTACGACAAGTTAACGACCGGGGATTTTCTGGTAGTAAATTCGCGCCCCATTCACTGCTATTCAGAAGTTACCGCTTTCAAATTTTACACAAGATTGCCGAAGTCGACGGTATCTTTCCATCATTTGCTTAACCGAACTCATCCTTACTTTATAAAATCACCGGGAGCGAGATTTGATCAAATTATGAATGGTCTTTTATCCTTTACTGTAAATGAAATCTATTTAAATTTGAGATTAATTTAGGGCGAGGCCTAATGTTGCTAGATCGGGTGGTTTCAGAACGGAGTAACGTAAAATGAAAATTATCTTAACCTGGTACTTGAGTTTTCGCCGACCACAATTCTAATTTGATTAAATTAATCTTACATTATACAAATAGAAATGAATTTTCAGTGAGGGGAGGCTTACCGAAGTGAGATGTCGAATCTTCACTTCGAATTTGAATTCAACCTCTACTATAACCCACCTCCTACTCGGTACGCTTCTTACCCGTCATTTCATCTGATTCATTTATTTGTCTAATTAGAGTTAAGATTATTTCGCAGTACCTTTACTTTTTAATTATAATGGGCATTTCGCAGGGGATAAGTTAATTAAATGATAATATTAATTATTAGTAATGATAAACATTTCTCCTTAGAAGGTTGGATTAATGAATTATTTTATCGCAATAAACTTTTGTGTTCAGTCCCCAGAAGTTGTTTACACTAAGTGATGCCGGTGAAGTCAGAATTCTAGAAAGTTGTTCGTCGTCGATATTAGCAGCACATACTGTTTGCGTTTAATTACGACAATAATAATAGATTACTATTTTGATTTAAGGAGATGGTCATGTCTAATCGAGCGAATTTCTCACGCCTTAATATAGTGATATAATAAGTCTACCTCTATGACTGACGGTGATTTTTCTGATAAACAACGGAAGTTTACATTCGATTATCCACACGTATTTTCTACGCTACATCAGGTACGTGAACGATTGCGGATGTTTAGCAAATTCGTCGATTTCCTTGAAAAATACAATTGACAGCTTGGTCGGCCATATCTAAGTGAAAGTAAACCTGGAACGTCTTGCCGGAGTTTTCAGAGTGTGCTAATGGAGGTGTTACTATATCGTCTCCGACCAGTGGGTCACGTAGGGTCAAGAGCTTCATTGAAACTGCTTAACGGAAAAGGTTATGGTGATAGAAGAAGACTAGCCTATTCGTAATCCACTGCTGATTTGAAGAACAATCTAGTTTACTATTCCTATTCAGACGATCAACCTGCACTCTTAGCGCACCCATCTATAAGAACAATCTGTTCACCATCAGTACAAGTACCAACTGGCATCCAAACGTCCTCCCAAACGGTTTCGCCATACACATTAATAAAAATCAAATCAATATAATATAATTTTAAAAAAATTGCAACACTCAAGTATTTCCCATCTGCTTCTATCAAGACTTGCCTCATTTCGTTGAAATTAAGAGTGATTCACACTCCCTTATTCTGTTAGCGCCTACCGATCCTATGCTCGCTGAAAATACTTCCGTGCTAATACTCTGCCTGGCTCGCTGTAGCTCAATTCGTGCTTTCTCATTGGTTTCGATGTTCTATCTTCATGGATTCTTCTCGCTAGTTCAACCTCATCTGACTCTCAATGTCTCCTAATTTCCCTCGGCAATTTCTTCTCATCCTCGGCCGTTGCTCGGCACCGTTATTAATTTGATAGATCTCTTGGATTCTACGTCGATGCCTAATGGTTCACCGATTCTTGGTAGTATTTTCCATGTCTATACTTCGCATCGCATTTCAGTGACCAAATCGCTTCTGGAATAGCGTCTATGTTATTGGTTCTCAACATACCTCAATCATTTCCACGATCTAAACATCTTCCACGAACTTAGCTGCAAAGTCAATCACTCTTAATTTCCCATTCATAAATTCTACAATAATATTTCGACTCCGGTTCTTCATTCTAAGGACATTTTCGAAACTAAAAATTTCATACTTAATCGACTTTTTACCTGAATGCAAATATATTTATATGATGAGAAAAGAGAACGTTATTAACGATATTAATATTTTAATTCATAATAATTTTACAATTCAACTAAGTATACATAACGTAAAAATAAAAATAACAAAACATAAAATTTACATTTCTCGATTTCGATCCAAATAGAATATTATGGTGCGCTTTATAACTGAAGCTAACTATTTCGAATTAATGCTGGATGATTTCCTTAACCTTGATTGAAATGATTGAAACTAAATGTGAGTTCAAACGATTGTCCTAAATTCAGAGTTTAACAATTGAGGGAATCAGTCAAGTCGCTTTCTTATATATTAAATTTCATCCTATCAGGATCCAGCTATTGTATAAAGTGGTGATTTTTTCTCTTTTTTATTCTTATTAACGCTTTCCCTGAGGTGGTTTATTTCTTTTATTTTGTAATTTATTAAATAATTTAATTTTTCTTATTTTCCTCTTTCTTTTGTTGGATCCTGTTGGTTATTCTGTTGGTGCTTTTGTATTCTATTCTCTTCGTTTTTCTTAATTATCGTTTGTTTTATTATTAATATTTTATTTTTTTGATATTTTTTGTTTTATTTTTCTTAGCTATTTTGCTTTGCCTATCAGTTATGGTTGTGTTTTGTTTGTTTAAGAGTTATTCGATGTCTATTTCGTTTTGGCGATTTTATTTTATTTAATATTTCTCTTTTCCTTATTTTTGTTTTTACTTAATACTTGACTGATTACCCCAATTTGATGCTATACACAAGGTTTTATTTAGTTATTTTCCAGAAAAATTCGAGTTTCCCCGGTTTTTAGCCCAACATAAATTACAAAAACTAAATTTTCTGCTCGATAAGCATATGGCAGTGATCGACTGAATTACCATTTACCCTTAACGTGAGTGAACACCGCTGCCAGGCTTATGTTTTGGCGCTAAAATTCCGAAACTTTGAGTTTTGAATGTTCTATATCTGTTCAATGACTTCCTTGATCTTGATGGCGCCCTACCAAAGTGTCCAATTCAATCTTGAGTGATTGGTTTAGTCTAAGGTGTAGATCTCCTCGAAGCTCAATGTTTAACAAATTTCTTCGTTTTGATAGTACTTCAGAAACGGCAGAAATACGGTTTCAACCAACCATCTTATATTATAAGAGACACCTCCCAACTATTGATCTTTATTTGAGGAGTGTCAAGTGATTTTACACTGACAAAAGAACTAGCACAACAACAGGAGAAGATTTACTTAAAGAAGTTAAGTAAAGAAGTCTTGTAAAGTTGAACCTAGACTGGACTAAACTTGTGAGTGTGACTACTGACGAATGCCCAAGAATGACAGGTAAAATTAAAGGTTCACTACGAAGAATTCAAGATAATGTAGATAAAATAAACCCATTTCAAAAAATTTTTTTTTCACCAACCGTCTTTATACAAAAATGTTTTAAAAATAATGTGGTCAAGCCTGTTATTGAAATTGTTAATTTTATTAGAGGAAGATCACTGAACCATAGAGTTTAGAAACTTTTTGGAAGAACTGGATTCATAACACACTGATGTCATGTTTCATACAAATATAAGATTGTCAAGTTTGGCCAATGTTTTTAATAGAATTTGAGAGTCAAGATTGAGTTGTTTTTAGAACTGAGACTATTATGAATGTTAGCTTTCTATGCTTTTATACAGTGTTGGGAATGCCGTCAATTATGTATTTGTACTTTAATATGTATACGTTTATATATCTATATATCTATATCTATATATCTCTATATATATGTGTGTGTTATTATTGTGAATGTTGTCAACTATGTTTATATGTTTGTTTTATTTGTATATAGTTAGAAAGTTTGTGTAGCCCAGTCGAGTCTCCTTTAAAAAAACTGTCTCGGGACAGCTGGGGTGAATGTATTTAAGGTTGCGACAATCTAATTTATGATAAACAAACAACAACAACAATTATATAACTTTTATTCAAACGCACTTTATGTTGTTGGAGTTAGTTTTGTAGGTATCCGAAGACATTGATTATCAGGATTTGGATAAAATAGTATATTGATTGTCTCTGGATACAAAAGATATTTGAAACAATTTTGTGATTAATTTTTGGAAGATTTTCTTGATTCAAGTTGATTGTTTGAGTATTTGTTTTTAATTTTTCTTCTCAATTGTTTAGTAAATACCAAAATTTTCTGAAGATTTTCTTAATTCGAGTTGATTGTTTGAGCAATTGTTTTTAATTATTCTTCTCGATTGTCCGGTTAAATATCAAAATTCTGTTTAGCAATATATTACTGATTTATATTTCTCAAGCTGTCTTTTAATTAAATTCAATGGAAAAAAATGATCAGTGGTGAAATTGAAAAAAAGATTTCTTATATATATATAAACGAGAAAATATTTTGAATATACAATATATACAATATATACATATAGTTAGTGGATAAAACTATATGTGGAATTTTATGAAATTTCTTGTTGTTAAGTCAAGACTCAACTCCGAGATCTAACTTATCTTGGTGAATTTCCATACACAAAGGCGAACTACATATAGGTTATATTTGTAAATCAAAATAAAATAATCAAAATTGAAATCAACTTATCAACTAGTATTACTAATAACAAAAATTACCAAAATTTCCTATTATCCTTTTAACCAATAGGAGGATTTTTTAAATATTATATTGTGAAATTCCTGGGTCCTCGATTAGAATTGCTCGGGTATTAAATTACTAGCGCAATTCGCGAAAATGTCGGGTATTCGAATACTAGGGTACTCATGTTGCAAATCCTGCACTAACTATTGTATATTCAAAATATTTTCTCGTCAACTTTCATAAAACATAAAAAGGGTTAAAATTAATTAGACATCTTAAAAAGTTTTCGATATTAATTTAAGATTATTCAGTTAGTTTATAATATTCTTTTATATTTTTAAAAATCTATAACTTTGTCGTAACTATAAATGGCATTTTTTGTTATTTGATTTAATTGTGATTGTTTTGAATATTTCTGACTGTCATTTAGACGAATGAAATCTGTCAGAAATCCAGTTCTTCTTATCCAGTAAATAATGTTCAGGTTTGTTTCTAGTGAATGTTTCAAAGATGTTATATCTATTCATTCACAAATAGGAAACAGGTAGAATTGAAATTGATAAAGAACCACCTTCCAGCAACACAGCTCAAAATGCATGTGATCACAAAAATTTCCTTTTGTCAGTTACTGGTCTAAAAGTTCATCTATTTTTCCAGCCTCATTTATCTATTCGTAGAGTCTTGCAAAATGCTCACAGTGTAATTGATTTCTTTTTTCTGTGAATTTTTATTTCACCCGATTTCAGTAAACATGTGGATTTTATCGCACTTGTTTGCCAATTTTCTTTAATTTTAACTCTAATCCCAAATTAACCTTTTTGGATTTAGTAAATAGAATATATTTAATTCGATTTGAGTTTCAGTTCAAAGTTGAGGTCAATTTTATGGTTCTTTTGGTCACTGCATAATTTTTTCTTATTTCCTTTTCTTAAGCTTAATACATTTTCAGTACCTAAGCAAGTTTAGTTTTGCATGCCACGATAACATGACATGTATTCTGATATTTTTAAACTGAACTTATTTAAAAGATACTATACTGTAGTATAATAAAATTAATTTAATAATTATAGATCTGATATTGATATTGTATTTTTTTAAAAAATTGACTATGAATCAGTAAAGATATCGATGGTTTTTTTTATTCGCGAATTTTCGGCACAACATTTTTCAAGTGATTTTAATATTGATAATATATAGTTTATTGTATCAAATTTATACAGAAAATGTCATAATGCAATATATTACGATATAAAATAATTACAGAATCATTTTTTAAAATTAACCTATTTGAATTAAATATAAACAGGGAAAGGATTTTTGAAACTACTTGATAATGCAAACACTGACGAACATTTATATTAAAAAAACTTTTTCCTATAACATCAAAAAACTGTTCGTAAAGTTCTCATAAAGACATGTAATATCAATCGATAAATTTAATCATTTCTGCAGACTGTATAAATAACACCTGAATGCTTCCGATTTTTTAGTATAAATCATTATGGATATATGGAAATATTTCCTATCAAATTAAAGTCCGCAGACTTTGCTGACCTATCCGTGGTTTCGATGTTCTATTGTTGAGCCGCTCCATCGTTCTGAATCCACTATGTTGCATTATTCCTGGGATGGAGTGATTGTTTTTCAGTCAAAATTAAAAATTGTCATTCTGTAACACTAGTATATTTGCTTATCTTCTTCAAAAACCAATATATTTCCGCAATTCTTTGAAATGACCATCAATTCATAATAATCTCAGACTTTAAATACAATATATTTCTTTTGATATTATGCTAATTTCTAAATCTTTCCACACTCAACGGTTTGGGTTGCCAGAATCTCAGCTTGATGATCTTATATAAATAAGGAAATTTTTGATAGCCAATAAAACTTTATTTAATATAGCATAACAACTATTACCTTTGACAAGAAATATGTAAAATATTAACGTGTATATCTGTTATATTATTATATTATTAAACTTTGATAAATCTTTTCTAATCTTGGATCGTTATCTAGCAGCCTCCAAAAGTTTCATATCATCATATAATTGAATATCTTGTGAATATTTACTCTTTTTACAACCTTTATTTTTATTTCGTAAAACATCTTTGATATATTACACTGTCATCTAGAAGAATTTCTTCCTTTTTACAGTCAAAATTGGAGTCCAATTCACTTACAAATTCAATTTCAGTTTCTTCTTTATATAATCGCCTGTAACCATCCTCTGCAAACGGTTTAAGCTACTCATATTGTGATATGGTATTATTTAAATTTATATTCTTCGCTCTTCTTCATTTCCAAGATAGTTCAATAGTTCAACAACAATATTTGATCTAAGTTGAAAATATCTTGATTGAATTTTTCAATAAATAGATTAGATAATTTAGAATTTTATAAAATCAGTTCTTTTTAGTAAGAAGTTACTTTATTTCAACAGAATAGCTTCTTCGCGCGAAAGTCCTTTTATAATAATTTTAAAAGGCATTAACGCACATATTATGTGTTTTAAAGTATCACAATCTTCATTTATTATTATTTCTATCATTCCACGAATTCTTAAAGCAATCGGAATATATTCCTTAAGTTTTAAATATTTTTTGTAAAACATTGTGAATTATTTCTCTCAAACATAATCACTTTTCAGTGACAATCTTTTGAAATTTTTAAAATATCAAAATTTCCTTTAAATTCAAATCATCATCTTATTTAATATTGAATTGTGAATCAAAATCGTTCCCGTCTTCTAAATTCTGGTAATCGTCATCACAATGATCGATATAATTTTTTTCTCGAAAAGTACTGAAGTTATCTGTTTCATATAATATATCACATACCGCGTCTTAGACATAATTGATGAACAAAGATATTAATTTTACCAAAATTAACCATAGCAGAAGGTCCCTCGAATGTGAGACTTACTATATGATGTTCAAGATTTAAATTATGTTCACTCAATCTTTACATAAAATATTCTGAAACCTTATTAGTGCCCAAATAATCTTTAGGAATCATTCTTAATGACCAATGAGAATTTACATTATGAACATATATCCTTAATTTTATGAAGATGTGTATTCTGCAATTGTCATTGAATAACATTTTATTTTTTGAACTTTGGTTTTGAAATGGATTAAAACATTTTTTGCAATAAAATCTTTGTAAATCAAGTTTTTTACACCATTTGATGAAGTCGGTGGAGTATCATTCTAAAGTCTAGTTGCAAAATTTAATTTAATAAACTTACTTTTTGCAATTTGATAAAATGGAAAGCCATCTATGCAAGCCATTGTTGTTGTTGCATCTATTGTAAATTTTGCTACTAAAAAGATCCAACTTGTCCTGTTGGTTCAAAGTGTGCTCGTTTTTATTTTCAATATCTTTGAAGTGAAATTTGTGATATAAAATCTTATTCCTAGCTTGTAACCGTCAGCTTTTTTAATTATTTTTTTAAACATTCTGCATTTTTATTGGTCTTTTTTATATAATATAACCATACATGTGATTTTTTTAATGACACTTTAGTCTAATAAAAAAATTTTTAAATAGTAAAATTACAATAATAATTACAATAAATTAAAACAAATTGATAATAGATATGAAATTAAATTTATATAAATATTTATACCAACAAATATTTTCGGTAATGGTATTAAATTAAAAATTTTAAATTTCGGTAATTGCTGGTAATAAAAATTCTTAATAAAACGGTTTTATTGAAAAAAATAAATAAATTACCTGTATTTACTTGCAAAATTTAATACGTAATAAAAAGTAATAACAGACAATAATGATAACATCACAAAATGATATCCTTTAAAACTAGAGGTTAAAATATATATAATTATTCAAATGCAGCTCCATATGTATTTTGCATGCTCTATCGTTTGCTTTCAATGTTAATTATATTAACTTCGAACTCTTTGATCTACAAATTTTTTGAGTGATTGGATTGATGATCTAATTTGTTTATATTTTTAAGGCAATTGGCTTGTCAGTAATTTTCCTTCATTCCAATCTTGAGATTTTGCTTTAAGTTAGTAGATAATAGTGTGACCACGAGGTCACTTTGGTACCACCCCTACTAACTAAATACTAAATAACAGTAATCGATAAATATTTCAAATAAGTAAATTTTAAATTATATGTTATTGTTAATTACATTTATTTCATTATTTATTTAAATTCTTTTTATTAATATATTTTTATTATTAATTATTAATTCTTTTAATTTTTATTAATTTTAATTTAATTTAAAATTTATCAAAATCACTTGAAAAAGGCAGTGCCAAAAATTCGTGAATATCAAAAAAAAACATCGATATCTTTAATGATTCATAGTCAAGTTTTTTGATAAATGCAATGTAAATATATTTAGTCAAGATATTTGTATGGTTTTCATTGTAATAAAGTATAGATAAAATTTAATTCTATTATATTAGTTGATTAAAAGTTATGTTGTGTGTGCTACATATGTTTTGTTTTAAATTGTTCATTTAGTAAAAATAATTTTATTAACTTTTTACTTTAACAATATATAGATGAAATTTAATTCTCTATAAATTCTTTTGATCCGAAATTGAAAATATTTGCAATATTTTATTACTTTGTTGCAATTTGATTTTTTTATTATTTTTTTAATTATTTTTTTGCAATCTGATTAAATAATTTATTTGATTTTTGTTACTTTATTGTAATTCACCTCCAGTATTTTATTGCTTTGTTGTAATTTGGTGAAATCATTAATTTATTTGATGCAGTTCAATGAAATATGTTTATAAATTTTTAGTGTTAATCATTTATGCAATAAATATGCAATATCAATGCATGATTTTGATTGATCTATGTATTTTTAAACTATGACTTTATATGTGTGTGTTACAACATGTATGTGTTTGTGTTACAATCTGTATGTGTACGTGAGTTGGTTTTGTTAATATTTTTTTTGGCAAACCGATTATCGGTTATAGAAACCCTATTTTAAAACCGTATAAAATAATAATAGAAGTATTAATATTCATAATAATAAAAAGGAAAATAAAAAAAATTTAAATAAATGATAAAATAAAACTAATTAATAATTACATAAAATTTAAAATTTTCTTAGTCATCTATATGGAGCGAAATATTTATCGATTACTGTTATTTAATAAGTAGTAAGTATGGGTTTCCAAAAAGTGACCTGCCGGTGACATTATTATGAACTTAAGTTTAGATCTATCTTTTTATGTGACAAGTTTTTAAGTACTATAAACAATTTCTGTTATTATAATAATCGTTATATCATCATGTTACATGTCCTATGTATCTTTATATCAAGTATTTTTTTTACTATCTTTCTAAATATATCAGATCGCTGATCGAGGTACTAAGGTTTAAATTCATGTTTATTGCATATTATATTGTCAAAATATTAACATTTCTTTTCCTCTTACTCATCTTTCTATTTTGATTTTTAATTTATGAAAATGTGTTTCAATATATTTTCCAATCTTTCGTTATATTACTTATAAAAATTCATTTTGTTTGGTTTCTAATTAATTTCGGTAAGATTTAAAGTTGGCTTTTATTCCGTTTGTTCATTCAATTTAAACACAAATCAACAAATGACGAATTTATTTCTTTAACAAATCACAAAATATCAATGACAATTTTCGTTTAGTTATAAATATTTCTTTCGTATTCTAACCACTATTCACTTTTTAACACAAAATAATTCTCGTTTAAATAATTCAAATCAAATTTGCTGAAACTATAATTTTCAAAATTGTGCTATTCCCGCTTTTCTATACTCACTTGGAGTAATTTACCATCTCCCAAGTTCAACATATCGGTGGTCACCAAATTCCATTTTAAATTATCAAAATTAACCTAATTAATTATTACCACTGAGTCGTATTCTGACAGGCCGCTTGACAAATTGGCGACTTTGTTTATTTATCACAACTTTTGACAAAATTTTATTTAATTGATTTGTATTTTTGTAATGCAGTTGCCTAGAATGTCCTTTCATTTTTAATTATTATAATTATGTTTAACTTATCATTTGCTATTTACTCATACATTTTTATCGGAATTGATCGATTTTTTAACATTTTGAATCAATTTTTTCTCAGTACCAACAGTTAAGTTAATAAGTTGGTTTTTCATTTAAATTAATTTAAATAATTTATTATCTCTAAATTTATTAACCTCGCCTGAATAGTATTCAGTATTCAAGATACTCCATTGATTGTTCTTGATATATGATACATTCTTTCCTTTAATAATTCTTTTTTATTTATGAGAAAACTATTTAATGATGTGTATATTTTATTTGAAAATCCATACTTTCCATTATGATTCAATTTAAATATCAGTGTAAATTAATATATTATATAATATTGTCTTATGATTATTTAACAAATATAAATTAGGAGTATATTTTTGAAAGAAACATGGAGGTATTCAGAATCGTATAATAAAATACAAAAATTTTTATTTAAATTTTCTTATTTTTTACTTTAGTTAAAAAATATTATACTTCCCATTTATTGCTCATGTTTTTGAATAGTTTTCGTCGAGACATCTAATTCACAATTGTTTCTCAGTTTAGTGTAATTTGCTTTATATCCGTTTTATAACCTTTTAATTTTGCTTGTTATTTGCGGTTTGGAAGTTGTTTTTTTATTTATAGTTATATTTTGAATCTCTATAAATAATTTCGGTTCTTAATAAAATATGGTGGCTGCTGCTAATAGACATATGATCATAATGGGACTTTTCATGTGTTGTAATTTTTGTATATTTATTAATGATATACCGCATTATGATTATTTAATATCATAATCATAATCTGTTGGATAGATATATAAATAAAAAATTAAAATAAGATATCGTGATTAATTTATCTTGTTATTTAATGTATTACGACATTTTCTAAATGTGCACAAAATTGTATTATCAGACTTAATTTAAAAAATTGAATTTTCTAAAGTTTTGAATAACAGAACAATATGGAATAACGCCCATTAATTTCATTTATGAAGTTTGTTTATGTATGAGACGATTGACAGAAGTAAATGAAGTATAAATGAATTGTCAAATTCCAAAGATGAAAAATTTCCGTAATGGATAATACCATTTATAACTTCTAGCTCTATATCCAATTCTAATGCACTGCATCCGTTAGGAGATTGATCTATGAATTTTAATAAATTTTCTACGGCGTTTCTAGAAGTTTCATATTTCCAAAAGAATTTCTTTTCAAATATTGCATCAATCACATTGTTTCTTTTTGAGATAACCCTTCCTCCATTCGCATGAAACTCGCTTTATTCTTTGTTTTTGAGCTTCAAAATTTATTTTCTTGTTTCCCACTTCAATAAAATTTTGCGCTATGGTATTTATGAAATATATAAAAGGTTCTATTAAAAATCACACTTTTCAAAATTATTGTTAAGTTAATTTGTAA
The DNA here is from genome assembly GCA_959609185.1 of Schmidtea polychroa. NCBI lineage: Eukaryota > Metazoa > Platyhelminthes > Tricladida > Dugesiidae > Schmidtea > Schmidtea polychroa. The sequence goes on from CAUHTR010007977.1 coordinate 62,531, forward strand.
CTGGTTTAGGTAGAATGGCAAAAAGTAGCTTTACCAGTTCAAGAACTTTCCACACAAAACTCATTGTTCCAAGAAGCTCGTTCTTTCTTGGATGATTTGAATATTGTAAATTCAAATTCTGAATCAGTATTTGAATCTGAAATACTGTGATAATTAATTTTGGATTATTTGACTCACTATAATTATTTGTTTCTTCATTGTTGAAATTGCTTCTCGAGTAAATGTTACCTTTGTTCATTTTATTCAGTAGGATTTAGTTGTGCTGACATTTTATTCCTATTGAAAGCCAGTTTTTCTTAATTAATAATGGGTCGTGGTGAATATATAAATTTGTTTTTTTATTTGAAATTACTTTGATACATTTCAGAAAATGTTGAGATCTCAGAAAGTAGGATGTCAACAGTAGTCCTTATCTATAACGTAATAAATAAAAAAATAACAATTTTTCTATCAAAATTTAAATTATGGAAATAAAATTTTTCAAGTATATATTAATTAGAAATTTTCCAAATATGTTATGTAAGAATCTGCCTTTTCTTTTAAAAGATACATGTTATGTATTTTCCTACAGCTATTTAAGTTTTTATTGTTAGATTTTTAAATCTTTGAGGTATGAGGTGTAAATTTCTACCACATCTTAATGTTGGGCCAAAACTAAAATTTGATTAAAAATAAAGACGACAGTATGACCTAATTGCGTCTTACAGAATATGAAGACATTGCAATAAGTCGATTAAAAATCCAAGACATAAAAGAACATCAAATAAAGAACTTAAAATTAATGAAAAAAACATAAATATCACTAAATACTAAAGTTAAACTAAAATAAATAACAACAGCAAGAAGTTTCGGGTGAAAATAACATAAATAGCACAAAATAAACAACCGATAAAACCGATTCAAATTAATGGCGACAAAGAAAATTATAAATATTTATGAAAAAATACATAAAAAATAGGCATTCAAGAAAAATAAGTAAAAAACGATAAAAATCTGTCAAAGTGGTGAAGGAAAATGGCGAAAAACAACAAAAAGCTAAATAAAATAGGAGAATTTGGAATTTCAAGAAATACTTACTCGGCCCAAATCGCCAAGAAAATGATAAAAACAATCAAACCAAAACAATAATTAAAAGAAATTATAAAAGAGCGATATCAAACAAGGCGTCGAAATTAATAAAAATTTAGTAAAAAATAAAAATTTAGAAATGAAATAAATAATTATTTAGCAAAAATCACCATTTAAAATGATAAAAATTAAATCAAAAAATAATTATAATAGACACACAGTAGTACACAAACATTTAGGTATATAAGGAAACGCATTTCAGTCAGATTTGAATGAATTTTATGCCTAAAAATTTTCAGAAACACTTGCTAAAACATATTGTTTTTGTATTAAATTGAATTGATCGGTGTTGATGAATGTAATTACAACAGGGGTTTTCTGACGCGGAGTCCTTACTAATCATTTATCCTGATTGTCGAACATCTCAATTCGACATATCGCTTCGTTTCTAGAGGACAATTAAAAGTGTCATTTAACGAAACCAAGATGATAGTTTTGGAACCACGTTTGTGAAGTAACAGTTAGCATGCTTCATGTAAGTGAAATTAAAAGTATATATGGATTGTTAAATAGTTAATTTCTAATTAAAAATATGAAAGCCATTTTTTAAAAAAAAATATGAATTGTGATAAAAAAAATTGAACAATTGAACAATTTTGAAATAATTAAGCGCATTCAATAATATTGTAACTCATTAAATAAAGTTTACATAGTGAGCTAAATGCCGCCACTTGTCCATTTTTAAGGTATATAGAGGTGAAAAATAAATTTGGATGCGCAGTGAAATTTAAAAGTCTAAATCTATAAAAAGTTAAAATTTATAAAAAAAATTAATTGAAAATTCGAAAAAATTAAAAATTGATGCACGTATGGCAAATAATAAGACCTACACAAATACAATAAAATCAAATCAATGAGGACATCCACTTAATGATTTATTTTATTAATGATTATAATTGATTTTATCTTATTTTGAATTTTAACATATAAATAATTAAATATACCGGAGACAAATGAACTTAATTATAAATTTATAATATTAATAATTTTGGAATAATAATAATAATTAAAATAAATGATAATCAATAGCGATAAATGAATTGCCGATAATGTAAATGAAATTCAATATTATAAATAAACCATATAATTAAACCTTTTAATTGGTTAAACATAAATAAAACATAAAATAATAAAATAAGTATATTATAAAATAAAATAATTCTTTTTCATATTGCATTTCACTATATAAACCATGATCAAAATCAACCTGTCCGCCCATAAAAAATATAAACTTTCGTGAGATGTTTATAGTTAAATATGTTTTAAGAAAATTAATAAAGCAATTATTAATATTTAAGGCAATTTATACAAACAATGTTGCACCTCAAAAGAACATGATGGGAAACAATGCCATGAAATAATGGAAAAATATTATTTAAGAAATTATTATAATAAAAAATATTATTTATGCCCATTTTGCGAAGCTCTTTTCACTACACCTTATGAAATATTTTATAATGATCACAAGGATCATCTTACATCTTTTAAATCGGATAAAAAAGAATTTTTTGAAAAATTATTTAATAACGGTATAATAGAAAAAAAAACTAAAAAACAAAAACTTAATGATAACATCGTCATTAATATCGATAATCCCATGTATTTTCCAATTCCAAGTTCATGTATAAACAATATAGAAATAAATATTTGTGACGATAGTGGAAATCTTATAAACTTTCCAAAAGATTCGAAAACTCATTTGACATTACATTTTCGTAAAATAAATGGCTAATTCTGATATTATTAGTATGTATAGTAATAGCTAATCTGGCGGCGAATTACCATATTTCGTTGGTAAACAGTAAGGATCAGGTTCGTTAAAAACAATTGGTAGATTTGCATTTCCTACTCTTAAACGTATTGGTAGTTTTGGTATGAAAACTGCAAAAGATGTGATTATGAATGAACAGAAAATATTGCAATCCCTAAAATCAAACGCTTTAGCTGAATTAGGGAAAGTTCTACCAGGGGTTGCGGGTAGGTTTCAAAAAGATACAGAGCCAGTCCCAGATCATGCTCTAAAACGTAAAAGACATGGAATATCGCGTATAAACAATCGAATGAAAGGACATGGAACTATATTTGCAAAATGATTTGTGGTAAATCCGAATATGTATATTTGATAATCGAATTTGGTGCATTTGAGGAAGTTTTTCCTATGATTTCAATTACTGATAGTAGAAATGATATCGAGTTTTATATTAATGGCTCGCAAACTGAATATTTAGATTTAAACGATACTTTATTGACTGTTCAGATCAAGCTTGTAGATAAAGATAGAAAGGTTTTTGATGCCAATGCAGATGTAATACCGAACAATTTCCTGTTTCATACTCTATTTAAAGATGTAATGTTGGGATTTAATAATATCAAGCTTGAGGACGGAAATAATACATTTATTCACAAGGCCATGATAGAAACTATTTTAAATTACAATTCCGATACTAAAAATACATGTGTTAGTCCTATGGGTTATGCATCAACAGATGATGAAAGAAAAAGTGGTGCCATCATTACAACTCGACTTTATGGATCAAGCGAAATATTTGCTTCCAGGAGTTAATGTACACATTAAACTGAAAAGAATTAGATTCTGCATTATCTCTTACTAGTGCAGGTGCACCAATATGTCAATTAGTTGATGCAAAATTATTGGTGAGAAGAGTTCGAGTGGACCCCTCTGTATTAGCTGGACATCAATTGGGTCTTAATTCAAAACATGTTATTTATCCATTAAAAACAAAAGAAATTGTACAATTTGCTATTGCTAATGGTGCTTCATCATTCTATAAAGAACAAATATTTGGTGAATGCCTAATTTTATCCTGATAACATTTCAAAGTGAAACTCAATATAATGTATCAAATACTACCAGCTCAATTTTCAAAAACTTTGGTGTTACATCATTGACTTTGTCTAAAAATACTGATTATAGGAAATCATATACTCAAGATTTCGAAAGTGATAATTACTGTGCTATATATATGCAGAGTATTGTTAGAAATTTGGGTTTTTTAGATAAAAACTTGAATTGTGGAATAATTATTGAAGAATTTAAAACCAAATACCCATTTTTCACATTTGTTTTAACCCCTAATTTTGATTTAAATCAGAGGCAATTACCACAAAACGGGAATTTACGACTAGATATAAAGTTTGCAAGAGCCATTATTGAACCGGTACATGTTATTATATATGGAGTATTTGAAAATGAAGTTCAAATTACTGCAAATAGACTGTGCTGCTATGAATAAATCTAGATAAATTTGTCATGGAGTTTTCTTTAAACTAATTAAATTATTATGTTAGTTCTGTTCAGATAAATCGAATTGGTACTTAAATATTAGGTAGAGTTTGTACCCACTAGAAAAAATCCCCTATTTAGATGTGAAGTCAAGCCATAATTGTCAACACAGATTCGTCTACTCTGGGAGGAGAACATTGGATTGCAGTCTACGTGAAGCCGAATAAAATATATGTTTTAAAATGTCTGATAATAACCGTTTTATTTTACCATTTTTGATTTTGCCCTTATTTTGATTCGATTCAATTATGTATTATATATAGTAGGCTTTCGAATGATATAAAACTTGTGTGGGAGTAAAACCGTCCCTTATTTATTGCTCCTTATCATTGTTTTCATATACAGACACACATAGATTATCAGTCCAAAATAAAATATATACATATATTTTTCATAAATTTAAACCAAATTACATGTATTTTCTTAAAAAAATTGATTTTACCCTTATTTATTGCCCTCTACACACATTCACTTTAGATCTCGCTTAGAAATATTTTTCTATCCTTAAGGTGTGTAATACTAAGACATTTGCAAAAGTAGCTTTAAAATGTGTTTAGATTTTGAAAATTTTCTATAGAGTAATTCGTTAAATGGACTTAAGAAAATTTTAAATTTGACCTTGAAATTAAGGGTAGGGGGTTGACCTTAAATTTGGAAAAATTGAACTTTGGCCTCAAAATTTGACATTAAAATGGCTTAAATTGTCCTCAAATTGGCCTTAAGTTAGCCTCAACATTTTCTATGACCTTGAGTTGACCTTAACGATGAGTCCTCGTGGACTCACTTCTACCTACTACTGTCGTTAGGAAATCTTACGTCATTAATTACTAACCGACGCCCGAATCGGAGAAAACATTTAGTCGGCTTCCCAACATCCGGAAGAAGGGAGAGAAAATCTTGATATCTAGTACTTCGTCAACGATGCGTTTTAACAAAATCTATTGGTCACAAAATTCGACTAACCAAATAAAAAAGTATAAACAAATGAAAAAAAGAAATTAGACATTTATTGTGGATTTAACGCTAAACAAATCTACAGTAATCAGGTTCAAGAAGGTGATTGCAGATAGAAGTCCGGATCATCTAAATCGCCATTGAAGTAATGGTAAGGTGTGGTGGCCTTGGGGTCTGCAAGACAATCATTTGGGGCGGTTGAGGAGCCAAGGTATTTGGTTCGGATATCTACCGAGCCTTTGTTCGCTGTCGACCCAAGCGGCTGTTTCGGTCCTTTGCAGAGGCGTCTAACAGTGTTTCTGGAGTTACTGAAACAGAATAGCATCGACTGTAGGGTGGCTCATCACTATATGGTGGTCAGGGATTGGATCCAGTCCCTTTAGGCCCGCCCCTGGGGAATTCTAGCTTCAAGCCACTTTGTCGTGTATATTTTAGACAGCACATCGTGCTTCCGGCGAATTACGAGCGTTTGGACTCGGCTTACAGTAATGAGCTCCTCCCTTACTCATTCTGTTCGAAAAATCCTTTCGTGAAGGGTATGTACTTTGTTAGGCGCGAGCCAGGTCGCTTCTACTTGGTTTAACCTCTTCTGCTTGCGGCTTAGCTTCTCGCGTAACTTCTGGATTTCCTCGGTGATTTGGTTTGGTCATACTAAAAATTTCAAATTAATACCGGTAAAGGTCAAAATTCCTAGATTTCATATGAATAATTATGTTGAGTTCTCAATATTTGAAATTCTCAACTTTACTGGCTCCTATGTAAATAAAGAGAATATGAGTCTATAAATATTTATTGAATAACAAAATTTACCAATGATAAAATTTCTGATTGACAATAGCTTGGATTTTTTCAATTGACTATCTCTTCAGATTTAAATTCATAATTGCTTGAAAAATATGTTTTTGTTATATCCTATGTAGTGCGTGCTATGTATCTTAGATTGTTTAATCGATGTATATATCGTTTTTGTCTGATCTGGGTTTTTATTTATTGTTGGGTGCTTAGGGGTGCGTCGTGATGGTGGTTGCTAAGGGCAATGATTTGTTGTCTCAGAGAAAGACTCCTTCCCAAACGCCCGTTATGATTTATAACTTTTACCCCTCATGTGTACCCATGAGGTCGCTGATGTTGGTAATGTACACACGGGTTGGAGTTTATGAGCAGGTGAGCTCCTGTGTTAGGACTACTCCTCATGATACTCAACTTTCGGGTTCTAGAATGCCGATAGAAGGGTTACATCTTTCCTGTCTTCTTTGGCAAGACTGTCAAAAAAGATACAAAATTATATTAGGAGTAGTAATGACAATGCATTCACATCTAACAAACTATATAGCATGTCTGTAGAACCGACACACTCACAGAGCAATACAACTATTGAATCAGATCATAAACGGTCCTTGGGCAATCATCGATGCAGTTTATTTATCAAAATTCAACGTATTCTCTCAGCATAGCTGCGATATCCATCTCTAGTTGTGGATCAGAGAACGACGTCGAGTTAGCAGCAGGTATTATCCGATATTGAGGAGTACTGGACAGGACTGGATTGGATGTGGAGTTCTTTATTTCAGGGTTTGGGACAGCGAACAATGCGGCTTCCATCGCTGCGGTTTTATTCCGGCGTTTCTTTGAGCGCTCCGCATGAATGAGGCGCTTACGCTTCCGGGCAGTTGACTGTGCAGGAACGGGGTTGGAAATTGCTGGAACCGTCAGTGAGGAAGTGACTTTGACCGGGGTCGACTGTAAAAGTACTGGTGCCCATGAAGATTACATCGGGCGTCGGAGGAGGAGACCCTTCCGGACCTTGATTGCGGCAATAAATTTCTTTTACCTTGAAAAAATAGCAACTGTTTCTTTTTCAACAATTTCCGCAGATATTCTGGTTTCAAATTATCTTCTGAATTTCAAGTAGTGTGTTTATATCCCTCACGACCACAAGCCTCCCACTGTTTTCATGTTTTATACCTATTTTTCCCCCATAAACGTAAAAAAAACACTTAAAACCTTAAAAACCTATATCTTTTAATTTCTTTATTCTGAAGACATTTTGGTTTCAAAATAAAGACTTAAAAAAAACAACAAAAATATTGAAAAAACAACAAAAATATTAATAAAACGGGGAAAAAATACTGATAAAACTATGAAAAACGTTTGTCGGCTTGCGGTCGTTAGGGATATAAACACACTACTTGAGGATCTTAATCTTGAAGAATAAAAAATTTTATGAAAATAGTAAAACTGCTCTGAGAGGACAGTGGTATTTTTTTTTTTTTTTCACTGTCCTCTCAACAGTTTTTTTTGATCCGGATCATTTTTTTTTTTTTTTTTTTATTTCAACCTCTTTCGTTTATCAAATCTCTTCCAATATACAAGCTGGCCAGACTTATATATCAGAATCAATTCGATAATAGCAGCACACCTTATTATTCGCTTCTCGCTCACGAAGTCGATTTCATCGGCGTTTTAAGTGTGCTGCTCGAAAGTACAAATGAATTCGAAAGCGAATCCGAAAGAGGTCCGAAAACAACCAAGAAATAAATGTGCACATTATAGAATCGATCCAGGGGTGTTTGAAAGACTGGTGGCGATAATTACCGGTTCGCCACCATCACCCGTTTCAATATTTTTTTTTTCATATTTATGTTTAAAAAATAATTAATTAATAAAATAAATAAAATATACAAGATTTATTTCCTAAGATACCCACACTATATATTTTTTTAATATTTATTTTCAAAAATTATTTTCAATATTATTTTCAAATTTTTAATATTATTTTATGTTGAAAAAAAAACTAACCTCAGACGTGATTTGAACCACTATCCATTTGAACCACAATGCCAGTCTATTCCCACTGCGCTATCGGAGTTCGGATTTTTGTCATTTTTTAAATTTTTAATTAATAAAAAAATAAAATAAAATAAATAAAATAAAATATAAATCTAAGATACCCACACCATTTTCAATATTATTTTCAAATTTTTAATATTATTTTATGTTAAAAATAAACTAACCGTAGTTAGGATTTGAACCGCTATCCATTTGAACCACTGTGCCAGTCTAGCCCACTGCGCTATCGGAGTTCGGATTTTTGTCATTTTTTAAATTTTTATTATAAAAATGAATAATATAAATCTTAAAATTCAAGAAAAAAATAAATTAAATCTTGATTATAATAAAGAATTTACTCATGAAATCAAGAAAAATGATATTTTAAAAATATCCCCAACTTCAGGATCTATTGCAAACTTAAATCGTAGGGGTGATATAGTTTTTCAATCTCTTCAAACATCAAACCCAATAGATATTTGTAATGCCAAATTATATTATAAAATTGAATTAGAAATTGAAGCAAACAAAGATATAACCCTAGAAAATAATTTCTTTCCAAATTTATTCTCCAACATGAGATTAAAACTAGGATCATCAGAAATTGAAACTGTTTTGCATCCAGGAGTATATTCTACAATGTTAAATTTTATTTTAACTGGTTGTGATTATAAAAACGAATATGGTGAATTAACAGGTTGGATTCCTGACACTAATAAAGGGGATTTAGATAAAGATGGTTTAGATATAAATTATGCTTACTATAAAAGAGCTGAACTTTATAAGTTGAAAAAATTTGAAGGTTATTTTGAATTAAAACACTTGTTCGGATTCCTTCAAAACTATAATCGTATACTTCATAATGTTTTTATAGAATTCATCTGTAATAGACTAGATGGTGATAAAAGATTGTTCTATGGAGCTGCAGATACAAAAGCTAAATTAAAATTATCAACACTTGAATTACATATACCTGAATGGACATTAAATCCACATTCTGAGATTAAACTTCTTGAAAGATTAAATTCCAACAAGTCTATAAATGTAAATTATTTAAATAGAATCTGTAGTGAATTTAGTATGACAGAGGGTTCAACATATTCTATAAAGGTGGCAAATTTAGCATACCGACCAAGATATATCTTGATTGGATTCAAAGAAACAGATCCATCATTTCAAAAAAATAACAACTTGTTTATTCAAAAGATTGGAGATGATAATATAAAAACAATTCAAATTCAATTAAATAGTTCTTATTATCCAATAAATAGAATGGAATTTAATATTGAAAATAATGAAAACATATTCCCATATCTAAATTATATTGAAACATGTTATGATTTCAAAGTTGAACCGCAATTAAGTTTAGAAGATTTCAAAAATTTATATTCTATATTTTGTATAAATGTATCAGACCAAGATGATCGCCTAGCTATAAATAATGTTGATGTTACACTTCATATAACAAAGGATTCTAATTTTAAAGCTAAAGTATATACATTAATATTAGAAGAAAAGAAAATAGAAATGAAATTATATGGTGGAAAGATTTCAATTATTGAAAATGTTAGGGGAGATTCTTCATAAGTAGATTCCCCCATAAAAAAACTTTTAAAATGAGTAAATATTGGAGATGCGAAACTTGTAATTGTTAAGTTACAAAACACCATAAAGCAAGTCATTTAAAAACTAAAAAACATACGAGAGTTGATATTACAGGAGGCGACCTACAATCTTCAAAAACAACATCTTCAATATTAAAACCTTTTACTACAGAAAAATATCCAGGTGAAAGACATTTATTCCGTCACAACTATACTGGACCAGGAACAAGATTAGATATTAGATTAGATGAAAATAATAATCCTAAACAAGGAGAAGAACCAATAAATAGAATTGATCAAGCAGCTTTAAAACATGACATTGCTTACAACTCTGAAGATCTTAGAGATAGACATGTTGCTGATGTGAATTTAATACATGATTTAAATTATATACAAAATCCATCAAGCAAGGAAAAGATTCAAAGAGCTCTAGTTAAATTAGCAATGAAAGGTAAGATTTTCATAGGAGCAGGACTTCCTAGAAAAGCAAAAGATGTTGCTAATAAAAGGATTATTGAACAAGCAGACGTTGAAAGATCCCTTGAGAATCAACTCTTTGAGAATAAACCCTTACAAACCCCAACAGAATCAGAAATAAAATATGCTAATGAATTACACCATGAATTTAGAAAAAATAAAAAATATTTAAAAGTTCAAGTACATGAAAAAGATCAAACATGGTCTGCTGATTTAGTCTTTATGCCCAAATCATCAGACCCTGAAAAATATAAAATAATTTTAACAGTAATAGATTTATATACAAGATTTGCTTTTGCAAGGTGTTTAGAAAATAAAACAGGATATTCAATTACAGAAGCATTTGAAAATATATTTGAAGAATATCAAAGAATTCCAAAATATTTATGGTGTGATAAAGGAACAGAATTTTATAACAAAGTTTTTACAAAGTTTTTAAATGAAAATGATATTAAATTATATTCAACAGAAAACGAAGGAAAAGCAGTTGTGGTTGAAAGATTAAATAGAACATTAAAAAATAAAATGTGGAAATATTTTACTGCTATTGGAAAACAAAAATGGAACAATGAATTGTTACAAAAGATTGTAAATGAATATAATGATGTACATAGTTCTATAAAATTAACACCTTTAAATGCTTCCATGAAGCCTGAAACCATTAAAGTGGTAAATATTGAAAATGATATTATTGTTGATACAACCCCTATAAAACCAAAGTTTAAAATTGGTGACCGAGTAAGAATATTTAAATACAAAAATAAATTTGAAAAAGGATTCACAGCAAAATGGACAAATGAAATTTTTATTATAAATAAAATACATTATACAACTCCAATAACATATAGCATCATTGATTTAAATAATGAAAAAATATTAGGTAGATTTTATAATATTGAACTACAGAAAACAGATTTTTTAAGTCGACAAGCCCTAAAACAAACTTTTCCATATTTCAGCTTCTTCTCTATCCAAATAAATATAATTATATTTTTCTTTCCAATGATTATCAACAAACATATCAAACATATTCTTATCAGGTTCAACATTTGAAAATAAATCATTATAAATCATATTCTTATCACGCTTGTCTAATTTAAAAAATATAAAACAATTTGAATTATTTCTTATAGAGTTTTTATCTAAAGCATAATAAGTTTGAGATATATAAATAACATTACAATTATTATGTCTACCTCGTGTAAAGTAACTCTTTTGAATCTCTTGATTTTTCATGTTAACAACATCATCAAATATAACTAGATTCTTTTTATCTTTAGGAAGTAAATCACAATGTAAAACATCTTCAGGTTTATTAGAGAATAAAACTTGAATTGCCTCCTGCCCTTCTTCACAAATATAATCATTTTTATTACTAATATCTGATTCTAAAATATTTTCCTTATACCAATCAACCATATCACAAGGTTGAAAAACTTCTTCAGGACATCTATGTTGATTTTTAAAAATATCAATTATTGCTTTTTTAGTTAATTTATTTTCAAATCCACATTTCAAAAGTTGTAATTCTGGTTGATTTATGGTTGTAGAATAAAAGATTAAATTATTATAATCTAAAAAATCATCTTCAAGTAACATTCTCAAAACAAGTACATTCTTTCCACATCCAGAAGAACCAACAATTAATAATCTAAAATTATCAGGAAATACTTTATTATTAAATTTACTCTTATGTCTATTTAAAATTGGTTTCCAAATATCCATTTTGTTTATTATAAAATGACAACTGAAGAATCTTTGCAAGAATTAATAAATTCAAATAAAAATAAATCAGTAGTAATTGATGGTAAAAAATATTTTATTGGAAAACATGTAAAAGAACAAGTTAGAGCGAAGCTCCACGAAGCTAAAGAAGGTGGTATTCTTCCATTAGCTGCTTTAATACCTGCAATCATTGCTGCTTTATCAGGTGCTGCTGGAATAGCTGGAGGAATTGCAACTACAGTTCAAAAAGCTAAAGAATCTCAAAAGACAGACCTAGAAAAAGAAAAACTACAAACTGAAATCGATTCAATGAAGAAGGTAGGGCAAGCTAAAGGGGGAGTGTCCGTTGGAAAGGGTCTCTATCTTAATCCATATGAGGGGAGTCGGCAAAAGTCTCAGGGCAAAGGTCTCTATCTTGATCCTTATAAAGGTAGAGGTTTAAATGATTTTTTAAAAAATCAAATTTCTACATCTGAATCTTTATCTTCAAAAGATAAAGAAGATTTAAAAAAAATATGTAAATCTTTAAAGAATGGATGCCTTTGTAAAACTAAAAATGGTAAAGGATTATACTTGAAGCCCTTCGAACTATGATACCATTTTTGATACCATTAAAATGGTATATGAAGAAAGATTAGCACTTTTAAAAAAATTACAATCAGAACAAGATAAATATAATAAAAAAGATACAACTCAACATGCTGAATCTATAATATTAAATGAGGTAATAACACAACAACAGGGGCCAACAATTAAAGCTATAAGAGTTGGAAGATTTCAATGAGCAAGCAAAATTTAAAGAGTTAGAAGATAAAAAACAAAAAATAAAAGAACTAGAGTGGCAGGATAAAGAAAAAGAATCCAGTGAAAACCATCCTGAAAGAAATCAAAGAAAACGCAGAAGAATTTCTAATGTGGAAGAAGAAGAAATGTTTTTTAAAAACAAAACCTCTTAAAGTTGATCCTAAAATTAGAGATGATTTACCTCCTTCAATTAGACCCACATTTAATACTAATACTGAAGGATATCAAATAATAACAATTAATAAACAAAACTTTACTTTATATTCAAATTCAGAAAATAAATCACGTATTCATTCACAAAATGTTTATAATAATGAATATTTAGACTTTGAATTTACAGATGATTTTTATAGATTACTTTGTGGATATTCTTCAGATGATGTTGAAGAAATTAAAAAATATTTAAATTTAATAAGATTAATAAGAGCTAGTTCTAAAGCAAAATATATTCAAGATTTAAAGAATTATTTAAATAAAAATGAAAAGGGTTATGTTGTTACAGAGGGTAAGGGATTGGATCCCATCAATCTTTTTATTGAATTAAGAAAACTATTAGCTGCAAGGAAAGCAGGACATAATAATTTAGATTCTGATATTTTAAAGATTTCTAAAGATTTGTTTAAAACAAGGAATAATTTCAAAAGATAAATTTAATAAGTATACGAAGTTATAAATACGAAGTTTTAAAATACAAAATGACTCCTTCAATATTAGATTTTTTAAAAACATTTGGAATAAATGCAAAATCAAATTTTGATTTAAAAGATTATGCAAATTATTTAAATTTAAAATTAAAATATTAATGAATGATGAATTATCAAGTCTGGAGAGTCCCCTGAATATAATAATCAATTATCAAAATTCAAATGAAAAAGGATCTCATTGGGTTTGTATATATAAGAAATCTATCTACTTTGATTCTTTTGGGATTAAACCTACTAAAGAAGTTGAAGATTATCTCTTGAGGGGTTCTCCGATTGATTCCCCAAATGGTTATACTTTTAAACTCTTTACAAGTTCAACCTTTGAATACTAAAATATGTGGTATTTTAAGTTTATATGTTTTGTATAGATTGAATAAGGGAGAGGGAAAGGGGCATACGCAGGATTTTGAATCTATAATTCAAGAAATTTATAATGATCTAGAATCTCTACTATAAGGATTTTTTACTATAAGGATTTTTACTATATGAATTTACTACTAAAGAAATGGAGCTTCACAACCCTCCGGAAGATAATTTTAAAAAAATGGTAAACATAATGTCAGATAAATATTCAAGAACTTTATCTATAAATTCAAAAGAATCAGACTTTACTATAAACTTTCAAGATTCAATTAAATTAGATCAAAATTTAAATTATGAATTGGGGCTATTATGGTTTTGTGCTTATAATACTATTTTTAATATAACTAAAGATAATAATAAATTTACTATTCAAACTCGTGATGGGCATAAACCAGAAATTATAACAATAGAACCTGGGGCATATGAGATAAAAGATTTAAATGATATACTTTCTAAAAAAACAAATGAAGGTATTAAAATTAAAATGGATATACCAACTTCAAAATGTGTAATGACTTTGAAGAATATAAAAATTAGTTTTTTAGATAATTGGTTCTTTCACACAGTTTTAGGATTTAAACCTATGGATATAACAATAAAAGAAGATAAAATAATAACATCAGAAAATATTATAAAAGTAATAAATACAAACACAATAAATATTCATTGTGATTGTATAACAGGTTCTTATAATAATGGTAAACAAACAAATGTTTTATATTCCTTTCCCTCAAACACAGTTCCTATGGGATATAAAATAGTTGAAAGAATGAATCCTCCAAATTATTTACCTTTATGTAGAAAATATATAATGGATATTAATTTTAAAATTCTTAATCAAGAAGGAGAATTGATTGATTTTAATGGAGAAGAGATTTCAATGTATTTACATTTGAAACAGGTTTGAATACGAAGTTCCACATGTCATTTTAAATTATTAATAAATGAGTTCTTATAATTCCATGTAATAGAGGTGGTGGAACAATAAAAACAGGGTTTAATACAGAAGAAATATTAACTTTAACAGAAAATAAATATATTAATGAAAGAGGTGATTCAATGAAGGGTGATTTAATTTTAAATGGACACAAGATAAAAGAATTATCTTTTCCAACTGAAGAAGCTGATGCAGTTAATAAAAAATATGTTGATGGTGTTAAAAATTATACTGATTTAACAACAACAAGAATTGAAAGTTCATTAACAACAAAAATGGATTCAATGGAATCAAAGCTTAATAATATCGAACAACGATTTAATGATAAATTTGACAAGTTACAAAGTCTGTTAACTGAACAAGTTGTAAAGTTAAATACTACCATATTAAACTCTAAAGATAAACAAATTATGAATACTAAATTTAATACAATATATAATATAATAAATGAGATGATTACATCATTTAATAAAAGAATTTCAAATTTAGAGTCTCATGGAACACACATTAACACCACACATAGTATTAGAAAAAGAGCTGCTGAATTAGAACAGAATAAACATTATTACCCCATACATATAAACATTTTATAGAACCAAGTTTAATAACAACAAACAGTAAAGAATGGAGTGTTTTTATGGTTTGTAAAGATTATTGATCCTTATTTCTTTTTGTTTGATGATGATAATGAAAGAATGAAATGGTTTGTGAAATGTGATTATAATAGTAAGCTTGAAAAGGGTGATGTTATAATGACTAGTTATGATTTACCACACGGAGATTGGTATGTTAATACTCATTCACATGGACTACATAAAGTTAAAAGTAAGAATATCATTTTTAAAAGCACACTTGTACAATATATAGATTTAATATTTTATGAAAAAAAGGTTGATGTTGATGAAGTTCGTAAAGCATTGATGGAATTGTATAAAGATATTCTCTCAACAAGAGTTTCTTTTGATATCCGAGTATTGGTGCCAGATGGTGCTCAGAAGAATAAAGTCTTATTTTTTTAATTATTAAAATGGGCAAAGTCCAAAAGATGGAAGAAGTAAGAGAAGAAAAAATTTACCCAGAGGTCCCTCCAGAATTGAGATCATCAGGATATTATTCCGAAGGTCACAAAGGGACCAAGGCCTCGGCTCCCACAGAACTTGAAATTATGAGAGTAAAAGAATTTAAATCAGAAACCTTACATTTACAAGATTTATTAAAGCATTATAAAAAGGTTAAAAATAGATGGAATAAAGGGAATACAGTTTTAAAAATTATAGGTTATTCTTTAGGATTTGCATCTGCAATATTAACAGTTATTTTACCCATAACTTTACCAGTTTTAACAATAGCACCTGTAATACTTGGAAGTATTTCTGTAGCTGATGGTTTCTTAACTGAAATAGTTTCATTATCTTATACTTCTAAAAAGAAAAGTTTATATCGTGAAGTTTGTTTATCAATAGAATTAGGAATCTCTAAATTATTTTTATTTCAATTAAAAGCTTTAGAAGATGGAATCCTGACAGACGAAGAAATAATGAAATCAAATCAAATAATACAAGATATTAAAAATAATATTAATAGATTAAAAAGTGCTAATGTTATAACTAATGAATATTCTAAAAAAATTAAACGAGAGAAGTGGTTAAAGAATCATACATAAAAACTTCATACTAAAATGGATGATTATTTAAAAAAATTTATTGCCCTTCAAAAGGTTGATGTTGTTACTCTTAAATTAATTGTTGACATTTTTAAAAGAAAAAAATCATTTAACCATTTAACCAAATCTTGTTTACGATTTATAGATTCAAAGTCTCCATAAAGCACTCCTACTGTTTGTAGTAAATTTGAAAAGTTTTTAAAATGCATCTTGGGATCTTTAGGCATGTTAATTAAAGCTGGATCATCTTTTTCACAAATCTTGTATGTTTAATCATAGAGTTTTTAGTTGTTGAATAATGAAGACATCTTTTACATGTTCCTCCTCCACTAGTTGGATTCTCTGGTGATGTAAAAGCTTGAAAGTTTTTTATTAAAACATAATGTTGATTATTTTTTGTTCCAAGATTAAAAGATATATTTCTCTAGGGTTATCGGTTCCACTATCAGAAATGTAAATTGGAATAATTTCTCTACTTTTAATATTTTTCCCTTTAACCGTTCATAAATATTAATTTTAAGATTATTTAAACTTTCAAATTTTGGAATGTCTTCTAGTTTCATTGGATGTTGAATCCCTTTGGGAAATATTAATTCATTTTCATATTGTTTGTATTTTGAAACTCTTTGAGGGTTTGATTCTTGAGGATGTAAATGTGCAAGTATTGACCAGATGAAACATTTGTTATCATTATTCTGTATGTTTTATAACATTTTTAGATCTAAAGGGTGTTTGAATATAAGATTTAGGATTAGGTGGTAATCCTCTCCAATAATCAATCACTAAAGTTTGGGAAAGAGTTGAATACTAGGTTTGAATCTCCTAATTCATTTTCAACCTCTTCTTGTTTTGCTTCAACTGCTTGAATTATTTCTTTGATGCTTTTATTAAATCCTCTAGTTGAAAATAAATATTTAAAAGGTATTCCAATTTCAACATCTAAGGAGTTGTCTTTTCTTCTGGTCCTCTTCCAATATTTTGCTTTGATTGTAATTTTATATTTTATAACATTATACCTTGTTGGTTTATAATTTTTTTAAAGCTTCAGTGAAAGAATTTTTAATATTTTTTTTTTATTTCTCCTTATATATTCTCCAGGGGTTTGCAGGTCCATTAATTTTTTAATTGAAATTCATCTATATGATTAAAATCATCCCAGTTGTATTTTTCTCTTTCAACATGATCAGGTTCTCCTTCTGAAATGACATTCTTCAACGTCAGAATTTTTGTTTTTTATTTTTACATTCTTTTAAATGTCTTAAATAATAGAAATTAGTTTTGTTGAAAAGTTACAATCGAGGACATGTAAATACTTCTCTATTTTTCCCAATACAATTTTCAAAATGTTTATTATATCCAGAATGTAGAAATCTTCCTTTACATTTAGGACAGAGTTTTGAATTTGTGTCATTAAGATTATTTTCTTTTAGTAAGTGAGCTTTTCGATTTATAGTGAGAAATTAATCCTGTTTTATTTTTAAAAACTTTATTGCAAATATTACAGTTCATTTTTAGAGAAATAGTTTGTTTTTATGGATATCATGTTTTTAGATTTTTAGATTTTTATTTTTTTTTATTTATATTTTTTATCAAACTCAGCAGCGAATTGGATTAATACTTGACAAAACTATCGTCGATTAGATTAATACTTGACAAACTGTCAGCAATTGGATTAATACTTGATAAACTGTCAGCAATTGGATACAACGACCTTGCAAGTAGCTGTGTTCTATCCTCACGACCGCAAGCCGACAAACGTTTTTCATAGTTTTTATCAGTATTTTTGTCCCCGTTTTATTAATATTTTTGTTGTTTTTTTGTAAGTCTTTATTTTGAAGCAAAATGTCCTCAGAATAAGGAAATTAAAAGATGTAGGTTTTTTAAGGGTTCTAAGCGTTTTTTTTTACGTTCTATGGGGTAAAATAGGTATAAAACAT
>CAUHTR010007978.1:0-90438 GCA_959609185.1 Schmidtea polychroa
ATTATTATTATTATTATTATTATTATTGTTGTTATTGCTATTATTATGAATTTTAAGACGACAGAAAGCCCATTATTGAAAGAAGTGAGTTGATAAACAAATTAAAGGAAGCCCACTCTGACAGCCGGCGTAGCTCGACCTCGAGTTTCTTGTTTAAAGACAAAAAGTCAATTGACTAGTAAAATTGATATGAATGAGAAAGTTAAATTGATTTATGCAAATTTAATTTAGTGAGAATCAGGAAACAATTCAACAAGTCACTGATGAAATTCTGAAAGGCAGCACTCCCAACATCATATCAAAATATAGAATTAAAAATATCGTTGAAAATGAGGCTTATCGAAATCTGATTCTTTCTCGTATTAACAAAAATCTTGAGAAAAATATCAATTGCAAAGATACATTTATAAACGATGTAGTAAGTTATATATTGGTTTTTTGTTTATGCCATTATTCTCCCAGTATTCTCCCTTTTGAGTTCACGGTATTTCCAGGCATGGTGATCTCTGTAACTCTTGTAGTCTATGCGGTTGTGCAAAAAAAAATCTGGGGCCCCTTTTGCCAGGCATAATTTTATCTCAAAAATTAAACCTCTGAAAACTAAATTTTTAAAGAGTCTTTCCTATATGTGCTTAGTCAAATTTGAAATCAATAGAATAATCTGAATAAATGTATAATGAACAAAGAAATGAGAAAAATATTTATTTAGAATGATTGATCATTGATAAAATAAATTAACCAAAATATGAATTAATTATTAAATTCAATCGCTTCTTCGGTCTTCTTGGGTGTTACTGTTAGTTATAACGTCTCCATCACAATGACCATACTTATTGATATTCATGATTTAAAATTTATATAGTGATATTTATTAGATGTTAATTTTACGACGCCTTGCTAAAATGAAATCACTGACAACGTCATCAAAATCAAGTTTTTGTAGGAGTTCACTTTCAATTGACAATAAAGAAAAGCTGTTTAACCGCTCTTGCAGCATGCCTGTTCTAAATTCATTTTTAATGAGCTTCAATTTTGAGAATGTCCTCTCTCCACTAGCATTACTAACCATGGAGCTCAGATATATTCTATATGCAACTTCGATGTTTGGAAATGAACTGACAAGATTCAAGTCAAATAAGTCAACCTTTGAACTGATTGATTTTTTTCTTGATTTTTACTTTTAAGGAAATTCTGAATTAAAAGTCTAAAATGTTGTAACTTCCGAAAAAAAATTTCTAAATCATTTGGATACCATTGTTGGAGTAAATCAGCTCGAATAGCCACATCATTTGTTGAAAGTTTCCAAAATTCTGTTAGAACACCAAATATGTTCGACTGTCCAATTCAACTGATAATTTATCATTTATTGGCAAATAGTCAATGAGTTTATTAGTATATTAAACAAATGCATAATTAATATACAAGGCAAAATACATTAAGAAATACATATTCAATAATGTGTTTTGATTTTCGACTTCATTCACTTTAACCACTTCACTAACTTGAGGATGAATTAAATGAATTTCACCATATTGCCTTCTTCATGAATTCCTTCAGAGTTAAATAACATTTCAACTTCTTCGGAATCTACGTTTAACTTTTGAGAATCTGAACAAGAATTTCTATGATGTTCATTTCCGATTCTGACTGGTAGCTAACAATATTCGTTGCAAATCCCAATTTAAACACATTCATGTTCTGACTGTTAACTAATTCATTTTCTTTTCAACTTTTCGCGTACGTTTCAGCGCTCCACTTAGATAAACACTTTTGTCTGATATTTTTTATTTCCGATTGATCGTTAAATATTTTTAATATTAATCTGATTTATTTCTTCAATTAATATTTTCTCTTGCTAATAACAACTGGTGATTCTGCCATGACGTATTTTTTTTTAAATAAAAAATAACATACGGAGTCGGATAAGGGAAAATCGGAAATACGAGTTTTATTTTTTTTACATTTTCAAGGCCGGGCCCTGTGCCAAGGCACAGTTGACACAATGGATAATCCAGCCCAAATAATTTTACAATTTTTTTTAACTAAAATGTATTTTTGAGATATTTATATAGTTTTCGGCTAAATAAATCTTTAAATTCTAATTTACTTAGTCTATAATATGAAAAGGGCAGTGCCGAAAATTCTTGAATATCAAGAACATCGATATATTTACTAATTTATAGTCATCAAGCTCTTTGTAATAAATATAATATAGTTATCTTTACATTTTCTATAGTAATTAATTATAAAAATAATATTAATAAATAAATCAATTCATACATTGTCAAATAAATAGATTAAAAGATAGATTAAAGATTAGAGCAATTAATATTTGGAAATTTTAATTTCAATATGTTTAATACCAAAAACTCATTTGTTGTAACACTTTTTTGAAACTCTTAAATTATACATTGTTATTGTATTTAAGTTAAATAGTCTTGTAGAACAGTGTTTCTCAAACTATGGGTCGCGAAAGAATTTTTGGTGGGTCGCGATGACTAGAATAACTAGAGTTAAATAGAGTTATTCTCATTAAATAAACATTTATTTTAAAATTAATCTTTGTCATGTGGGTCGCAATAAAATTTTTGGCATGAAATGTCAAAAATTTGGGTCGTGATCAAAAAAGTTTGAGAACCACTGTTGTAGAATATATCTCTGTATAAATATTTCACTTTAATAACTATGCTGATTATTTAATTCATGTTCTTTAAAGGTCATAGGTATTGGTTACTATAATAAAATCTTTATTTTGAAACGTTCTATCCATCGGCATGAGTTTTACAGCTCCGAAGTACTTTCAAAATATTCTGATGAAATTAGTGATGATCCTGGCAATTAGGATTTGTTGGTATTACACAATGTAATTTGTTAACATTTTGAAGATTTTCCTAACTAAATTAATGATTGTTCTACAATTGCCAGGTTGTGCAATATTTCGACAAATTAAATTTTTTTTGTAAATTAATACTTCAACTAAAAATCTATCAAATTAAAAAAGTTAATGAACTGATTTTAATGTGTGTATATATATATATATATATTATTCATTAAAAAATTGACTGACTCAGCAAAGATATCGATGTTTTTTTTGATAATCACGAATTTTCGGCAAGCCTTTTTCAAGTGAAAATTCATGAACATAAAAAACATCGATATCTTTACTAATTCATAGTCAATTTTTTAATATATACAATGTCTATTGAAAAGAAATCAGAGGTGAAAATTGAAAAAAAGTTCTTATAATATATATAATTTTACGTAAATAAAACGATTTTTGATTTTTCGGTTGAAAAAAGGTACAGAAATATTTTAAGATACTCATATAATAGAAATATTAATTATGGAAAGACACGTTATACTGCTCATTCCGCTATTACCATTCATTTGGTAAAAATTATATAAAAGTATGAATCTCACTTCTAATTTTTGGTCTTGCGTATTTGCGATCAGGATAAATGCCTTTTGAGAATATATTTGTTTTCAGAAACAGTTATTCTAACAAGAGACTCATCACAGAAATTTTCAAAATATTCAAAAGGGTTCATTCGTTCGTTTGGCTGAAACTCAATAATCTTTCTATTATCTAGCTCTTGATAGTTTGAAGGTTTACTAATGCTTATATCATCCACTTCTTCGTTTGAATCCAGCTAAGATTCATTATTGGCAATATTTTCTTGAAAATTATCCATCTTTTGATGTTTATTGACGACGATATTTTCAATAGACGATAAGAAAAACTGAAAACATAGGAAAAATAGAACTTAAAAAATTTATTGTATATGAACCTACGAAGTGTTTCTTTATAAATGAATTTTATGATTCATTAAACTAAATGTTATAGTTTATGTCAAAAACAACAGTGATTAGAACCACCGGTTAAAAAATGGTTAATTCATATTTCTTAATTTAATAAATTTTTATTAAAAATTTTTTAGTACTAATAAAATGGTTTGGTTATCATTGTATTCTTCGTTCAGCCGATTGAGAGCGAAGAGCATTTCAACGCACTGGTATGGATAAGTAAAATTCTTGTGAACGGTATTGAATGCAGCTACAATAAAGGTATTTGTGATGGATTCGGCAGCGTATTCGTATTTCTGGAAATGCTCTATACTCATTATGTAGAAAAGAAAGTAATGAACTCTTCAATATCCGTGTCATCCATGGTGAGAATGACTTTTGATAAAATATATTTGAAATTATCTGACTTGTATTTGGTTATGTACCATCTGAAAACCCGTAATAAAATAGCGCACATATTAATTCGACTACTTTTTGAATGTGAATCTATATAGTTGTGATTTAGTAAACCGACGGTTCATTTCTGGCAAAATAATAAATATTCAATCGAAGCATTTGAAACTAGTTTAAATATCCCTGAAAACTTTGGAAAATCGTGAAATTACCTGATAGAAACTGTTGTTTTTCAGAATTTTCATCGCTTCTAACATTGATTCTACTGTTCAAAACTGCAACTTTTCTTTCACAAAGAGCATGACCAAGTATAATTATAGAGGTTTGTAATATATGATGTTTTGCTATATGAATAGCTGAAATAATACGCGCACTATTGTAATTCTTGCATTTAAGTCATGTATAGTTTTCGATTTTTTTCATAAAGCTTGATATTTAGTTTATTCGCATATCCCATTGGTTTTGATTCCATAAAATTACCAGAATTAGATTTATCCTCTTATATGATTTCAATTCACAACTGTGTTAATTTGAAAATGATAAAAAGTTATGAATCAAGTAAAAAAATGGCCCGTAATAATAAAATTAAAAAACTCAATTTATTTTATTTATTTTCTTGAAAACAACATGTTGAGTGTGAGCAGTGCCCTTGCGACCAATAGGGTACAAAATATCTTGTCGGATAAACTCTGAGTACCGTATATACTGGCATATAAAACAACCGTCCAAATTTGGTTGATTAAAATGTCAAAAATAGATGTCCCGCGTATAAGCTGACCTATTAAAAATGATATTTTGGGTAATATATAATTTATTTCAAATTATGCAATTAACTGAGAACCAAAATTACTCGGCCTATACGCGAGTATATACTGTATATATCTTTTCCAATTCAATTTCAAAATTCACATTTTTACAACAATTAAACATTATGAAAATAAATGGCCTGCTGGTCCAATTAAAAGAAAAGTTTAGATGAGTGATAAAATTTTATTAATTCAAGTTGCTTTCTATCTGCTTGTTATCTGCGAATAGATAAAATTAAAAATTTATATAATCTTAATTTACCCTAAAATCTCACATGTAAGCTGCGGGCAGGTCTGGAATAGCTATTAGGCAAACAAGGCACGTGCTTTGAGCACCAAGCGTTTGGCTGCACCACAAGTTCTCAAGAAAAAATTTTTGAACAAATTTAAGTCCAGAAACAGTTGAAAAGTGCTATGAAAATGAAGAAATACATTATAATAAAAATTCAAGTTTGGTCAGTGAAAGATCATGGACCCAAGCAGAAAGGGGCACCCATGTGGGTTTGTGTCTTGGACACTAAAATGGCTTAATCCGGCCCTGGCTGCGGGTTATGTAAACATAAAAGTTGTTTTTTCAGCTAGTAACATGCGGTGCTACTTATAGACAGGATCTTATATTTTTAAAAAAAGATTTTTTTGGGGTTAAATATAAAAAAATAATTAAAAATTTTATTCAAATCCTTCAAAGCTCTCACTAAATATTACACATAATGCGGCTTATATGTAGGATCTTATTTTTTTTTATTTAATTTTAAATAATTTTAAAAATATTCGATCACTACATTATGCACTGTGAAATATTTTATATGATCTTGTCAATTGATGTTATGAATAATTTCATAGTTTGAAATGTTTTCACTTGTCATTAAATTGTTTATATTTTCCAGAATTTTAGTCCTGTAACAACGGATGAAAAGCCACCTTACTTCGATGGGCTACCTAATGGCAACATGGTGGCATCTATTGGTGAGTATTAATAATGCTCTGTACTTTTCTATCGGAATTTCTTTTTTTACTTATTTCGTTGTTTTGTATGATTTTCTATTAATGTTTACGCAAATCTTTCTCTAAACAGCCGATTTATGGAAATACACGGCCCAATACACCGCCAATTGGGATCTGATCAAGGTTTCGATATCTGAATCCTGGAAGGATATCCAAGAATATGCAGGTAGTATCATAGTCGATATTGTCTAGTTACGCGTCAAATTTCGTGGATTTGCGTAAATTGTTGTGCGAACCGAGTGCGTTTCGTTTGTTATTATTAGATCATTAGTTTGTAGTATTTTCACTGTTTACCAATATTCATTATCAAAATTTTATATTACTTATCTTACTACATTTATTTCTGGTGGACTTGCCATTTTACATTACATATACTATGTAAAATCTATGTAATTTTACGTTTCTATTTTTATGGTGATTATTATTATTATTATTATTATTATTATTATTGTGTAATCAAATATTGAAATTCCAATTTTGTTTTTAATCTGATTTTGTTTATTTTGATTAGTTTCAATTTTTTTTCGAAATGAAGTTAACAATTTCCTCTCTTATAATCAAATGGGATAAAATAGGAAAACTTGGATTGTAATTGGTTATTATTAACATTTATTTAGGTCGTCTATTTCGAAGACATCTCAAAATCAAAGGTTACTGTGTACATACAAATCGGCTTGCGTGAAATGCTGGTCATTATATGTTGCTCTTTTGAAGCTTGGCTTTTATTCAACCGTTTTAATAGTGATAAAATATTTCCTTCAAATATTTAATTATTATAAAATGATCATATTTTCGTCAAAATATCGGTTGCTCAACTGAATCTATCTATTTAAACCATGGATCCCTACCAGTAGACGTTGAAGAAATCTAAAGCGGATTTCTGATTCAAAACATATTAAGGGGGATTGTTTATATTCATCTTTTACAATAATATATATATTCATAAGCTTACATTGATTTTCTATTTTTAAACTTTTCTATTTTTGTATTTAAAATAAATCATTTAACTTAACACTCAACTCCTATCGTTTTAACATAATATTCAAACAATAGTATTTTCTTTTAAATAATTTCTTTTTAAACGATAAAAATTTACAATATAATAAATTAATTAATAATTCACTTGAAAAAGGCAGTGGCAAAAATTCATGATTATCAAAAACATCGATATATTACTGAATCATAGTTTTAATAAATATAATGTCAATGGAAAAGAAATCAGTGGTGAAATTTGAGGAAAAAAAGTTCTTATAATATATATAAACTTTAATAAACTTAAAACATTTACTAAGTAAATATTACAACGAAACCAGATTGTACTTTTTCATCTTTTTTTAGCAGCCTTACCAATGAGAACCTGCTGTCAATTTTCTAATTATACTTCTGATTTATTTTAATTCGTGAGGTTTTTTTCATGTTTAAGATGATTCGAATAATACAGCTCCTTGTAATAATAAACCACCGCTATTTTTAATAAATCGTAACCTGGAACATTGGGCGTATCTAGATGAAAAATAATATAACTAATAAACCAGCAACAGATATATTGTATTTACTGCACCTTTCTTGTCATGTTTATTAGCAAAATAGAGCTTTCTATGTTTATCATATCCATACCTTTTATATACATAATTTTAATTTTATATCAATCTTTATAATTAATTCATTCTAGGCGTGCCATTAAATATCAATGGTGAGCTATATGAAACTATTGAGATATCCTCTAAAAACGATATTAATGTTACCCATGGAATTTCTGCGAGCAATTCTGATATTGATGAAACGCATTCGCTATTCTCCCCAAGAGCACCTCCTTCTCCCAGTAGCAGTGTCTTCAAACAAGGCTCGGTTAATGTTCCTCGCACTCTCAATATCCGGTCAGATACGTCCAGTTTGGTGTCATTTAAGGATGATGATATCAGTGCTATTATAGATTATAGTATTCCCTATAAAAGTTCAGTCACATTCGGTTATAGGTACAAATTTCATGTTTTTCTTTAAACTTTTAAATATTACTTATCCACAAGTTGGTTGGAGCTATTATAGACGGGGGCGGTATTAAGCTATAATCAAATAATTCTACATTGTTCAAATTTATTTTATTTTCGGTGTTTCGATTCACAATTTCTACGCATGATAGAGGCTGTCAAATATTTCTGGTTATTCATTAAAGCATTTCGATCAATTGTTTGAAATAACAAATTTAAAAATAATAATATCTAAATTTATAATTTCAGTGTTTTAAAAAAATTATTTAAGGTGTTGCATTGTTAATTAGAAACAGATTAATAAAGGAGCATTTAAGTTCACTTCTCAGAATCAGTACATTTCGTTTCGAACTAAATTATGACGAACTTTTAGAAAAACAACCAAAGGTTCATATATCGCATTAGTATTAAAGGATTTTTTCTTTAGTTTTTGGCCTGCTCCTTAAAAGGTTTACCCACTACTGTATTATTCAAAAGGCGCGATAGAAAATTGACAAGGCTGTGAGGTTCTTCTTTCACCTTTATATAGCTCAGATATTGCTCTCTCTATTCATTATATATTTAGTTTTTTGTACGATTCTTTATTGGGTAAAATAAGTCGTTCATTTAAAGATTTCAAACTATGAGATTATTTTTATTTTAAACACAAAATATTATGCACAAAGAGTAATAAGAAACTTATTTCTAGAGGGTGAGACGTGGTGAAATCTTATAAAATTTCATTATTTTAAATAAATTTTTACTGGGTTATTTATACATTTATTCAATATCAGAGTCAACTTTTTGTGTTGATGACAAAGAATAATCACATAATGAACTATCACTTTATCAAATATATTGAATATGAGCAATAACTTTCTCAATATACCTTGAATTCAGCTGTTACTATATTATTTATAACCAGAATTCCCTCTAATCGTTCTTTCAAAACGACACTAGGTAAAATATTGGTCAATTTGGCCTTCAAACAGCTAAAAGCTCCTCTATCAGATTCAAATGAGTGGAGTATGTGGGAAGAGAACGAATACTTATTGAATTGAAAATAAAGTATTCGTTGACTAATCGGTATTAGTGGAACCTGCACTTGTCTATAACAATCGTATAGTTTTACCCTAACAACTTTAGTAATAGTTTGTTTTGTAGAAACGATAAAATTAGTCCCATATTATAGGCATCATCAATTTAGTTCATTATTAACAATATCTATGTTCGATATAATATTCATTAAACTCACGTTTCTCCCCGATTTCCAGTGACAACTTATATGCTTTTGTATTAGGCAAGTCTCAAGTGTATACTCATATGCATATATAAACCTAAGTCATTAGGTATTATGGATGTTTCTTGATCGCAGATCCTTCTTAGATTCAAAACCTATCAGTTTCTTTCATTTATAATTGTTGAAAGTTGCTTTTTCGTATAATCTCTATAGTTTAAAATACGGAAATTGTGTATTGCGAAACTAATAAATTCATTTGATCAAGGTTTTCAACTATCACCTTTTGGGTAAATGTTAAGCTATTAATATTTTCAGTTGAGTGTCGATTGTTTTATTCAAACTATTTTCCTGAACATTGGTTTTATATTTTTAAGATTGAATCTTGTTGACCAGTCTACTCGCTGCAACACGTTATAAATCCAATATATACACAATTTACCGAAAATATTTCCCCCTGCTCCAACAGATTTTTTGCTACATATATTTTCCACCGTTATGATTCTTTCTTTTCTTGGAGCTCCTTCAGTCATTTATACTTCATCACCGATTTATAATATTGAATAAATATTTATGTAATAATGAATAACCTTGTAACATATGATCAAAGCTTGGTTTTACCTACCGCTCCAAAGAGAAGGTCAGATCCTTGAGGATGAGCTTCAACCTCTAAGTATCGTAGGTTATCAGTTTTGTTTTTTATTCTTAATACGATCCTTCCGTGTTCCCTTGATAATGTATTAATTTTGTAAAATGAAAGGTCTAATAGAAATACGACTTTATTCTTGACATAATCGTAATATTTTGATGAATCCCATTTTTGTAAGTAAGAATTCTCTCTGTTTACTGATATTAACACCAGAATCTAAGAAAATTTAGAGTCGTTTGAAGATTAAAGGTACAGATAGATACAATCGAATTCTTCAATTGACAATGAACAGTTCAATGAAATTTTTCGAGTCGTAGTTTTCGGCTGTTACTTGATCCAATGTCGTTCGACAATAACAGCTGAGCAATGGAGTCTCTTTACCCGAACCGTTGTGTATGTCTGTCAATATTAAAGGAATAGCACTCGAGCTCATGTGTTACTCGATAAA
The DNA here is from genome assembly GCA_959609185.1 of Schmidtea polychroa. NCBI lineage: Eukaryota > Metazoa > Platyhelminthes > Tricladida > Dugesiidae > Schmidtea > Schmidtea polychroa. The sequence continues at coordinate 10,310 of CAUHTR010007978.1, forward strand.
TTTCATTATCAATAACACTTGGGAAATAAACAGAACATTGATAATTCTTGATAGTCCCCACTTATAATAATTTGAGTGATGTGTTTGGAAAATTCCCAAATAAATATTTTCTTCCCTGTGGTTTCATATTTCATTAATCAATACATCAATTCGATAATTTAATAATAATAATAAAAAAAAATAATAATAATAATAATAATAATAAGTTTCTATTGGTTCAAAATTATTGGTCCGTTTTTTGCCCATGTACAGAATAAAAATTAAAAAAAATATTTGTCATTTGTCCGTCGAGTTAGACACATTGATTCGCGTCAAAAATATCCATGCCAAATAGAATAATGTAATTGGCTTAATGAATTTATTCCTCAATAGTTTGATAACTGTAGCTGCTTAATTCTCAATTGAAAAATAAAAAATTCAAATATGAATCAAGTTTATATTCCCTCGTGTTCCTTATACATAAAGTTAGTTATATTTACATAATCAAATAATACAAATAGTAAGCACATACAAAACTAAAGAACTCGCAATGTCCTAACGAAGACTAGTTTTTGGAAAGATTGTATATTTAGTATTCTGCCATTACATTGCCAATACTTTATGTCACTTTCCCTTATTTGTCCAATAGAGGTTTGTTCTTTCTAAATGTAATTATGTCAATTAAACTATACAATTTTTATAAATCAGAAAAAGAAAATATTTACAGTGTTATTGTAAATTCGTTTTTCAGATATGGCAGATTCATATATTAGTGCTACAGATTTGTATTTTAGTCTATTTTGCAGACTTGCGTTCCATATTGTAGATTTTGTTTTTTTGGAGTTCCTCTTGAGTATCATATTGCCCGTTTTTGAAATATATACACGAGCCTGTTATAAGCCCTATGCTATTGTTGTGTTTTCTCTATTTAACGCAGTTTTCGGTTAAGTAATTGTCACCACTTTGAAATTTTAAGAAGCTCCAACCTAATGAGTTGAATTATTTTACCCAGTTTATTTTGTTTAGACGACTATTTATAGATAAATTTTATAGGTTCAAATTAAATCAGCTCTATTTCATGAAAGAACCGAAATTGCCAACTGAAATCAGTCCTTCGAAATATGAAAAATCGAGTCCAAGAGACGGCAGCTTTTTCAGTCGGATAATTAACAGTCCACAAAAGACCTTTCAATCCAACAGTGCCCCGGTCTCAGGAAACAAAGTTGATAATAACGGATTCTTGGAAGGTGATTCAATGGCCAACCAAAGGATGTATTTATTTCAGAAATTAACTGGTAAAAACGATCGATCAAAAATATGGGATAATATGGCATTTTGGGAAGATATTTTTTACGATGCAGTTTGCCAAGAACGAGAAATTATAGGTAACGATAAGATTAATAATAATAATAATAATAATGTTTCGATTCTCATCTTTCGGTTTATTTATCGCACCTAAGTTCAATGTATATATTCATTCAATAATCTATTTCAGGACTAGATCAGGACTCAAAAGACCTCATGGATAGATATAATGGTCTGGATATGAATGAGAAGCAAAGGTTAGAAAGGAATGAGGATCGATTACTTGGGATAGTTTTAAATAACTTTATTGCATTTATGATCATGATGCGTGTCGATCCTATGAAAATTAAGTCGAAAGCAAGATGCATGATAGGAAAAAGTCATATTGCGCTTGATGAAAGTGCAAATATTAATAAATTAATTGATTCTATCAAATATTTGGTGAGTAATTATATTATTTTAGCTCATCTTAATACTAGCGGGGCAAAATTTTATTAAAATTTGCAGCATTAGGTTGAGGAAACAAAAGGTTGTACAATAGGATAATATCCAAAAATTTGATATTTCATCTTTTAATTTTTATTGAATCATTATACTGATATGTTATGGGGGTTTATTCAATAGGATTTACAATTGATAAAATTTTATTGCTGTAAACATATTAAACTTAACAATGGAACTATGAGAATGTTAATCTGGCGCAGGCAGAAATTTTGTTTCTCTATCATAATTCTTAATATTTATATGTACGATCATGCCCACATAGAGTGGACTAGAAGGGCCGCTTGACCTGTGCTCCAGGGGCCCCAGAATCGAAAATTATATATATATTGCATAACTATGTAATTCTATATAGTACTAATAAGAAATGGAGAAGAGAAAAAGGATAAAACTGTGTGTGTAATGTTTTAGATTTTTCTCTTTACTCTAGTGACATCTTACCTTTGAAGCTCTTTCAGAGTCTGTGAACGATTACTATTGAAAAGTGATATATGGGTAACTATTAGAGATTATGTACAATTTTGATAGTAAACAGGATGGTTGAAGTTGAATAACGAAGTGCAACATTCACTACTTAAACAATAAGTATTCCTTAAGCCTTATTATGTAAAAACATCGAATCCATTGAGAAATGTCAGATTAATAAATTTTTTCGGTAAAAGAAAAAGTGAATGCAAAAAATAGATTTTATTTATTCTATACGAAGTGAATCCTGATCTCTTATTTTTGTCATTTGTTTTTTTTTAATAAAATTATTATCCAATAAAATTTATTTTGAAAAGACTGCCGAAAAAAAAATGCCGAAAGAAAAAACAGTTTTATTTATAGTTTGAAATGAAAATAGTCAATTATAAATGAAGTGAATAGATTAAATTGTATATTTATAAATCACAATTGTGTTATTTAATTTAATTAATAAAAAAATTGGGGGTAAGCACTGAAGCTTTACGAAAATAAAATTCTTGTGAAGGTTATTTTTCGTTTCAAAGAGTTCATAACTAAGTTTTACAATAGTACTTTTTTATATTTAAATTCGTAATCTAAGTATATGTAATTGGACATGTAACATTCCTAGGCTTAGTTCCGTAGTTTTTCTTTTTTCTATCTAAGTTTTCCCTAGTGATTGGTTTAAACCTTCTAAGTTACACATGCACTTCTCTCCCGACATAAATATTTAGTTACCTAAATATATTTTTAGTTTAAAACTTTTTCGACAAAATTATATGTAAATGTTTTTGTCATCAAATCCGTAATTTTTTATTATTACTTTCTTGTGAATAGAGAGGAAATGATGTTGATCTGCTGACAAACATGAGTCGGCAGCAGGATGTGCAACTATTTCCCGTCTATTGTGGAGTAGACAAAAAGGGAGATATCTATGTAGCTGAAGTAAATTATTTTCAATGATTTTACTTACAATCTGTAAATGATTTTTAGATTCATTCAGATTGTATGCTGCTGAGATCAGTTTCTGGTGTAATTATCGCCCGTTGGTGGCTCGAACGGTTCATCAAGTGCACAAGCAAGAAAAATGTTATTTGCATAACAAGACGAGAAAATAATGAAGTGGTTATGAGCCAGTTGTTTTGTAAAAGGGTAAACTTTATCATTTGTATTTATTTAAATCAATCTAAAATGACATTCAGAGCAAAGAATTAATTCAATCAATTCAGAAACATTCAGAGAAATTTAGAAGTGTGACAGGTATTGTTATGATTTTGGGAATTATGCTCTTTGGTTTTTGATTTATTTCGTCCTTGTCTAAGGTGTATAAATGCGTTCTGATGATCTGAATTGTGTGACAATAGTATTGCCTAAAAATCGTTTGTCTAAAAGTATTGAGAAAAGAATTTATATTATACAGGGTGGGGTAAATATATCTGATACATTTTAAATTTAAATAATAAAAAATATAAAAAGGTATTTTTATTTATCAACTGTACATATGATGCTATTTTATTTTATGTTGTTTGAATAATAGAAAAAGTATAAATAAGCAAAATTTCCGCTATTAGTCCCAAAACAATCACCGTGAGTTACACGAACGTCTCCTGCATAGTCTGTATGGTGTGCGATAGCAGAATTTGGTATTTTGGGTCCTTAGTATTTTGAAGAAGATAATGTCACAGTTAACGTCAAATTTGAATAATGTTGCGTGTTGTTGGACACTTTTCTGCGACCAAAATTGAATGAACTGGACTTCAGAAATAATGTTTGGTTCCAAAGAGATGATGCAACTGTCACACATCTAGGCTTTCATTGGAAATTTTGAAGGAACTGTTCCCCGGTCATTTAATTGCATTACGAGGTGACCTCGGTTGACCTGTCTGATCACCTGAGATGAATCCATGTGATTTTTTCCTCTGGTGATACCTAAAATCAAATTTATACATTTATCACCTACTATTTGAAAGATGCAATTCGTTGAGAAATTGAGGCTATTCCACTTGAAATGATCCATCGAGTTATGGACAAGTTTCACGAACGTCTTCAACAGTGCGGACAATAACCGCAAACGTGTAAGTTAAAATGAAATAAAATGACATCATGTACATTTCGGAAATAAAAATACTTTTTTTTATTATTTAAACAACATAAAATAAAATGGCATCATTTATACAGTGGATAAATAAAAAATACTTTTTTATTTATTTATTTTAATTTGGTTTTATTTAAATTTCAAATGTATCAGATCTTTAATTAGTCTAAAACGTAATAATAACTTTTAATTTTAATCAAAGACTTGATATTTGTATTCCAAAATTATCTGAAAGTCGATCTTTCTATATCGAATGATTCATACTTTTGTTTTTTATATTGTTAGTGTAATATTACAATAGCAAGTCTTATTGCAAATGTTTATTTTTAAAAATCTGTCTCTTTCACCTTATTTAATCGCATCCATGAATCAATCTGGTAACTTATAAGATAATAATAAATATCATAGTACAAATTAAATTACAAATTAATTAAATTTTAAATTTGTTATTATTATATTATTATTATTATTGTAGGAACATAAAACTAATTTGTAAACTATATTTATTGAAAGCTACACCAAATTGACCGATCATAGAAATATCTGCTCCAGTTTTGCTACATGATCTGGTGATTGTTGATGAGTTCATCTTTGGACATACCTACTCCAGTATCGTACAATGTCAAAGTATTGGAATCTTTATCTGGAATAACTTTAATCATTAGCTCCTTTTGGCTATCCAAGACTGATGGAGAGCAATGGTTTAAGCTTCTCGATTGTTTGACATTTTTTAAATAGATTTTATTGAGAATTAACAGTGGCGATGTTTGAGGGAAGCATGTAAGAATTAAAGAATTTTTTTGAATATTTAAACAATCATTTTAATTTAATTAATTCAATAATGTATTTTAAATTTAATTATTAAATTGATATATTTTTTAAGTTGAAAGTCAGAGACACTACAATTATTATTATTTCATCTTGTAATAATTTTATGACTCGACTTATGCTAAATTATCATTGATATTATTTCTCTAGGACTCGATACAATTGTCTTTTGACGGGTACTTACTTTAGTTATCTAATATTATCCATATATCTAGCAACGCGAAAGAGATATAATTTAATATTTCACTAATAATTTATTAGTTATATAAACAGTATTAAATAAATAAAATTATATTATTTCGATCTAAATCATTGGTTCCCCAACTTATTTGGGCCCCCTTTCCACAAAAAATATTGATCAGCGCCCCCTGGATTTTTTAAAATTTTAATAGCATTTAAGCAGAAATATATATTAGTTACATATTCTAAATGAATCTGATTGATCAGAAAAGGAAAGTGATTCCCAGATGGGGAATAATTAACAAATATGGAAAGTGATGATCAAGATAGGTAATGATGGTACTAATCACTAACTTCCTTATTAGTACCATCATTACCTATCTTGATCATCACTTTCCATATTTGTTAATTATTCCCCATCTGGGAATCACTTATATATAATATATAAATAATATATATAATAAATAATATATATATAATATATAATATATAATATATAATATATAAATATCTCTTTCGACGCTCGATTGTGCTGAGCAAGTTAGGACAAGTATCGATGAACCAGCCGATTGCTACCAGATTGTTCCAATAGCGTTATTTAACAGAAACTTGTTACAACTTGATTACGTACGGCGTGCGGGCTATCCTACGAAATCTATGTTAAGTATTTTAAGTTTTCATACCATCATACAGGGTAGAAATATAAACTAATTATTCGTTATTGTGTAGTAGGTAGGTTTTAATTTTAGTGAAATTTAAAATAAAGTAAATGAAATTACAAATCTACCATCGCCCTCTTAACCCACGTCAACGCCCCCATTTTTTTCTGGGCTCTTTAACGCCCCCCTCTAGTCATATAAAACACAAATATCCTTATTACTTTTAAGACAATAAGTATTTTGTATGTTCATTATATGACCATAACTATTGACATAGTTTATAATCTATTTCCCAATTTATTTGATTATAAACAATTAACAATTCTTTTTTATTAATAAGAGCCTGATACGTCACAGTTCAAGGTCACGGATGACGTCACAAAGTGCAGTGGATCACTAAAAATCGATAAAAGTGGTCTCACATTCTCTTCGGATAATACCGATGTAAGTATATTTCTTTTTTATTAACCATTTTACGTCGATTTTTGCCAGAAAGAATATTGTAATTAGTTGTAGCATAATCAGGTAGTCCCGATTAATTCAATAGTGGTGTGGTGATTGACGCTTCTGGCAATGTGTCTTGTATTTTTAATTTTCATTTTACTTTATATCATTGTTATTATGTGCCATCTAATACCATCATATATGAGCTTTGGGAATCATTTCTTTCCATTAACTAGTTTATAATCCATTTAATGTTGATGCGATTGGCTGGTAGAGTTCATTTTACGCTTCACTTGAAATATTCCTATTGGCGCTTATTGTGATCAAATAATAAATTTAATTTAAGCCATGGAGGACGCTTACAAATATATTTTATGAAATTGAACAAATCACATTGAGAGAGCTATGTGAATGTTCAGATGGAGGAATTTTTCTGTTATATCAGCAAATCATTTATTAATATTCAAAGAAACGAAAACTGTACTTATATTGTTGGTCAACAATTACCTGGCAAAACTGATATTTGGAAACGGTAATTTTCTAATGCGTTTTCGTTTCCTAGATCAATCACTCTTAACACTTTTATGCATGGAAACCTCAATGGTTCTTGACCGTCTTGCTCAATTGTTCTCTGTTTGTTTATTTGTTTTTATATTACTTAGGATCTAGTTGTTTCTTCTCCATTGTTCCGAGTGAATATGCAATGATTGCAAATATTTGGAAGCATACGTGTTTTAAATTTCGATATATGAATGATTAAAACATACACTTATATAGCAGGCCTGTTTATATACGGGTGTGACTTGTAATCCGAATTTGATGGCTTACCATTAGGTTTACCATGAGTTGACATATACCTATTTCTACCAAAGGAGTCAAAATGACCTCTTTGGGTATTTAATTGGAAACAATATAAATTGACTTATTATGAAGTTAAAGTAGAAAATACGAACATCAAATAAAGAATAATTTTATATTTAAATTCATTGAATTAATAGTGATATTTATTTCACATACGAAATTAATATTATACAGTAAACCCTCCAACTGCGCGGTAGATACGTTCCACAAAAACAACGCGCAAACCGAAACCGCGCACTGTGAACCCGATTTTATATGTAATTATGGGGTTAGGTTCCAGATATTACAAAAATATTAAAAAATATAATAAAAAGTCTTTATTCAACGATTAATATACATATTTACATTTATATAAACATAAAAACTAATAAAAACAGTCTCAATTCATTGCTTTTACATAATTAATATTACTATTATAAAAATTAATAAAAATTTAACATAAATAAAAATTATAAAAAACAATACAAGAACTAAAAAACAGTCTCAATTCAACGACTAAACATAAATAAAAATTAACATAGGTAACGTTATATTAATCACTGCTACATGCTGATGAGCTTGATTCTATTGGCTGTGATTGTATAATTTTTTGAAAAAAGCTTGTTAACACTGATTGCTTACCAGCTTTTTGTTTTTCTTTATAAATTTCAGCATATGGTGCTAAAGCTGCTGTCAGATTTCTCCGAAATTTTAAGGCACGCTCCATATCAGGGTCTATATTAAGAGCTTGCTGTTCAAGTTGACTACCAAGTTTTAAAAAACTTGATAGTTTTTCGGTAGTAAACTTTTTCTCTTCTGTAATCTGTACATCTTCTTCACTTTCATCATTTTCATCATTATTACCGCCGAACTGTGTCAAAATATCGTCAACAGTATTATTTTCTTCATTTGACACAAGGACTTCCGTGATATCTTCTGATTCTAAATTTTGAAAACCGTCCCCACCAATTGTTCTACCTAAAGTCACAATTTCCACAATTTCTGGCATTTCAACAACAGCTTCTCTAATGCAGCTTTCTGGCCATAATTTTTTCCATACAGCATTCATGGTTGAGTTTTTAACTTCATCCCATGCTAATTTAATATTTTTTACGGAAGATAAAATATTATACTGTCGCCAATACTCACGAATTGAAAGACTATCTGGGTCATCCGTAGCTTCAATTAATTGCCGAAAAGTCCTTCTAAGATAATACAGCTTAAATGCGGCAATTATGCCTTGGTCCATCGGCTGAATTAAAGATGTCGTATTTGGAGGCAGAAATATTACTTTAACATTGGGGTGCAATTCAGCTAAATGTGGTGGATGACTTGGTGCATTGTCAACAATCAACAGAATCTTAAAAGCAATGTTTTTGTCTTTACAGTAAGTTTCAGCTTCTACACAAAAGTAATTTAAAAACCAGTTCTCAAAAAGCTTTGCAGTCATCCAAGCTTTCTTATTTGATACCCAATGAACTGGCAGTGAGTTCTTTGATATGCCTTTAAAAGCACGAGGATTTTCTGATTTATAAATTATTAGTGGTTTGTTCTTACAATCGCCTGCTGCATTACCGCAAAACAAAACTGTCAATCTATTTTTGGAAACCTTGAACCCCGGAGCAGATTTCTCCTCTTTAGATATAAATGTTCTGTTAGGCATCCTTTTCCAAAATAGGCCAGTCTCATCAGCATTGAAAACTTGGCTTGGTAAATATCCACAACCATCAATGATATGTTTTAACGTTTTTGGATATAAAGATGCAGCTAATGTATCAGCACTGGCTGCTTCGCCTGTAAATTTTATATTATGTAAGTTTTGGCGATGTTTAAACTTTTCAAACCATCCTTTACTCGCTTCGAATTTAATTTCGCCTAAATTAGATGACCCAGGTTCTTCCTTTTGTAACCGATTAAATACTAGTAACGCTTTAGTTCGAATAACAGCAGCACTAAGTGGCATTTTCTTTTGATTTTGATCTTCAATCCAAAAGCTTAACACTTTTTCTGTTTTCTCTTATTGGATTTCGTGGTTTTTTTAATGTTTTTGCAGCTAGCGATGTAGAACAAACTACTGAACTTTTAATTTTTTCGGCATTCAATTTAATCCTCCTTATGCTGGATTCGTTCATATTGTGTCTCTTAGCTAAAACAGACATTTTTTCGCCATTTTCTAATTGCTTCACAATTTCAAGTTTTGCCTCTAACGTCAATATTTTTCTTTTGCCAGCTTTTTCCATTATTATATATAAGGTGTAGAAATTATTAAAAACCTATTAAATCAAAATGAGTATTAAATCAAAAATCAAAAATTTTATTTATACTTACTTTATAACACTCTTTAATTGATGTAATAATTTTTTATTACGGTTATATCTAATGCACGTGAATAAGATTTTTTTGAATTTAATACTAATATATTTTTAATTAAATAAACACTTGTATAAATATCTATTAATTAAAACTATGTAATTTTACATCCTAATCCTAACCACATCACTAGAAAAATGAAACTGCCTTTATTATTTTTATATAAAAAATACAGTGCATCGAAATACGATGAATCACTATTTTCACTACCATATGTATTCGTAGTTTTACGGGATTCACCATAAAAAATTAAATTGACATGATTTTTCTTGTTAAAATAGACAAAAACAAAAAAAACCGCGCAGCTACGAAATTTTTAGCGCGCAGATCGAAATTTTGGTATTAAAGGTTTGGCCGCGCAATTGCGAAACCGCGCAGTTGGAGGGTTTACTGTACATAAGTTATAATACCTAGCTTTTATTATTATTTTATTCTTGATATTTTAACGTAAAGCATTTTTTATTAATTTTCTCTTCGTATATTATGCACAAATGTATTTTTTGCAACTATTACAGATAACCTGACTTTTATTTTTATTGCATAAGCCTATTTGACATTTTTTGCTTATTCCAGAACTTTTAACTGCATATTCCAACAGCTAATTCAAATTTTCTGATTCGGTTGAATCTGTATAATCAATAGCAAATTCTTTTGCCAACTGAAACAAATAATCCTTCCTAGCAGTATTCAAGGGATTTTTTTGGATGAACGTATTTGATATGGAATATTTTTATAAGTCTAATTCGGCTGAAATTTTCTAGCATTTCTTTTTTTATTCATAAGATTTTACACATATATCTAATTTTGGATATAAAAGCTATTCTGCAAATATCCCATCACTAAATAACTCGTTTCATTTATTAAATTATTTACCAGTTTTTAAGGTGCTTTTGAGTGGATAACGCTGGAAAACTGTTTGAAAGGTTTTACTTCTGTAGAGCAAATAGACGCTAAATAGTTCATAATTTGAACATTTGTTTATCAAGCATCTTGATTATACAAACATTAAATGCTGTCCATTGTTGCTGCAATTATTCACTTATACCGTATGGTACGTATATTCGTTTTATTTTTCACGGAAGTATTCGTTGATAAATACAAATTACACTCAATCTGTATAAAATACAAGACGGTATAAAATGCACCTTAGCACGAATTTTATAGTGTATGTAGTTGCACTCTTTCAATTTATTCATTTCCTTCATAAGTTATCACAATTCTTTTTATTGAAACGGGGAACCGACCGCGAAGATTTAAATATAGTAAATATGGGCGAGTTGGTTGTACAATGCCAGGTTATACTTCTCATTAATGATTAATTTTAATTGATTAATTTGATTGATATTGATTACTAAATAAAGTGACATTCCAATATGTTTGTGTGAAATTTTATTTTTGTTATTTCATTTTAATTTCTTTGATTTTCAAACTAACATCTAGTAATTCAAATATCACGAAAATAGATACATTTTATTATTTATTAAAATTAACTTTACTTATGATTCAGTTAGCCAAAACGTTTTGGAAATTCTGGTATAGTTTCGAGAAAAGTACGAGAAAACCCATCAGTTAATATCATTAATTTTGTTCATAGTGATTTTTGCTAGAATTATTTCCACTCTTGACTTGTCATACTGTATGTGCTAAACCTTAAGTATTTTCTCAAGAATTTCAGTGTTGTCCTTCCAAACATTTCCTTCGTATACTAAATCATTTCTTGTCAATCTTCAAAGTTGAGCGTTAACCGCTGTGATCGGAGGCTATCCATTTGTTGCCTTATTTCCTATTGAAACGAGTATTCATTACGTTATCAGCTATACATGGTTTTCATCATCATGGCACTGCATGGAATCCCTATATACTAGATACTATATTATGTCAATCTCACTGTGTCAAAGTTTTAGTTTTCAGTTTCTGGGCTGTTTTGTTATTAAATATTATGAATTGTATATTTAGTTGGTACACCATCAAATACCATATTTGTTCCTTATAGTTGACACAGTAGCGCCTAATGGAATTGTTTCACATAATTTTTGTTTTCTAAAATCTAGATAATAATGGGTTTTGTTTAAGTTGTTGATTTGAAAGTATTATTATTATTATTATTATTATTATTATTATTATTATTATTATTATTATTATTATTATTATTATTAGTTATCTTTTTATTAATTCAATAATTTTCACATATACTTGATAAAGACTGTGCCGAAATATCGTGTACCTTATATATTGTTTTGATCTATAGTCTTACAAATATTAATATGAAAATTATTGAATTATTATTTTTTTTATTATTTGTTATTTATTTCAGAATAAAATAGTAAGTTAACTATAATTCACGTTGTCAATAAAAGTTGTTCTTAAAGTAAAATATGTTTTCTGGTATATATGGTAGGGTTTTTCAAAGTGGTTTTTATATAAACTATATAAGGTTCCTTGACCTATTCTAGCGAAATAAACAATTCAGAGTTTTGAATGACAGGTTTCGAGTTTTTTATAAAAAATCAAAATTCCTTCTGTAATACCCAGTTAAGAATCATTCTCTTTATTTAGTAACCATAACATAGTTCTGAAATGGATTCAAAATAGGCTTGGATTTAAGATTTCGAATAACATCTCTAATTTCAAACAATCAGGAACTTTGTTATCAGAAGCAGGATCGACCAAGTCATTAATTTTTACTATTTTAGTAATGAAAATTTTTTAAAGCATTGCTAGAAGGAAATCAGATATTAACGTTTCTTAAGTTGTTATTTTAATATATTTGTTACGTATGATCTTATCTATAATATGTTCTTATTAACTTATAAACTAGTTACTTTGTTAATTTGTTATTGTTAGAAATTTTTTGAGCCCAACCGAGTCGCCTGTAAAAATGGCTGCCTCGGGACAGTTGGGGAGCTTGTATGTTTGATATATAATGTGAAAATAAATAACAATAAGAAGAATAAATTGCTTAATTAACTCAAACTAAAGAAATCGCTTACAATATTCCAATAGTACAATGCACGACAAAAGTCCCAAATAGATAAGTTGAATTAAATATTCTTTGATTTTTCTCGAAATTCTCTTGTGGTTTTCAGCCGTAAAATTTTCTCTTGAAGTTTCTGATAATTTAATATTTCTGGCTTCTTACTTTAATTTATCGATTTATTTATTTTATTTTTTTGTTTTTGCATTTTTTCTATAGCGATAATTTACTATGGTAAATTATCGCTATGTAGTTTTATTAATTTTTTTTTGTTGCAAATTGTAATAACTCACGAAAAAAATATAGTATAACAATACATTACAATATTATTCACAGCAAACTAAAAATATTTTGTTTCAAATGAACATTTAATGAAATATCCTGCAACAAGTGCAAAAACTTTAAAAGTAGTTTAATCATTCTTAATCATTATTCTTCTAAAAAGAATCTTTAAATTGTATATTGTAATCAAAAACATTTAACAATTTTCAGAAATATAGAAGCATTTTTGTGAATACAACTTTGGGTTCCTAATTTTAAGGGCTTCGAAAGTATGGAAATTGTAAGAAACACTTATTTAATGGTACCTATTATTTTATTTGCATACTAAATGTATTTGGCGATAAAATTATGCCATATGTAATACGACAGAGAATAAAAAAATCCTTTTATATTTACATATAAATAACTTGACAAATTAATTCATTTCGTTTATCATAATTATTATAGACCAATGTTTTATTCGCTATGCCTAAAAAAATATTGAACAAATCTGAAATAAATGACGATAAACAAAATTGTAAATGAAATGTGTAAATGTAAATGAAAAAGTTGAAAATCCCGCTAATTTGTTTTTTAGAGTCCAATAACTTTTAAAATATGCGAATTGGTATATATTGTAAGATGCTTACTAAAACCCCCAAAATGATATATTTCTATGATCCCTTGACCTTTCCTCTCTATACAATTATAAATTTATTAGTGCTTACATTGATCATATTGCATACACTTCATAATTTCAACTTATAAATGTTTTTTTGTTTTAATGAATTATGGTTTTATTTTAGTGGTTTGTTGATTTTGTCAATGTCAGAAGATGTTTCACCAAAAAGCCAGATCGATTTATTGTTGAAATCCTAGGTGAGTTTCGTAATTTAAATAAACTTCTATTACATTATACCCTTGGATATCGACATGAGGGGAGAAATATATATCGAGGAGAAATATATCAAAATACCTGATAAATAATTACCTGTGACATAATTTAGTCAAAACATAAATTTCTTTTAATTGAAACTATGTGATTCTATAAATCAAATTATATGATTTTGGATAACGCCGTTTCAAATTATATTCATGAAGCACCGAAATGATTTAGGTACATAGGAGACTTGTATATTTGTATAATTGTATATAATATTTTCAATAATAAATAAATAATTTGACAAAGTTTATTATCTATTATTATTATTTAAAACAATAAGTGATAATTTAAGCCTTTTGTTGCGAATAATGTATTTAATGAAAACATTATAAAATAGTCAGTCCTTGTCAATCTCCTGGAATTTAGCAATCTTCTTCCCGAACATACATCTCGATCTTTCTTTTATTTCCTTTTTCTCACTTCTTATTGGTTAAAAATATAATATAATGATATACTTTCTATTTCTGAATTTTTAATAAATTTTATTTAAAATTAAAATAAATATCCTTTAAAATTCAAAATGAAACACCAACCAAAATTTTTAAATTTTTAAAGCTTCTATAATCAACTCCTAGAAGCCTATTTTAATAAAATATTTATAAAATAAAGCTTCCAATAACTATTTATATATCTGTCAGTTTTTCACTTGTGCAATTGTTTTCTCTATTTGTGTTGTTTTCTGAGAGCTTTTCTCAATGTCCAAGATTTATGTGCTATCCGAATTGGAAGACCGGTACGTTTAAGTTCTTTCAGGATCTTGAAGTCGAGTATGTCACTGATGAATAGGATATTCAGATAGAAATATTTCTGATTCTTTTGTGTTAATTCCCTAGATTATTATTATTATTATTATTATTATTATTATTATTATTATTATTATTATTATTATTATTATTATTATTATTATCTTATACATTTATTGTCATTTTAAAATAAATCATTTGGCTTCATTGTTTTTAGACTATTGATCAATATTTGTTTTATATTTAACATGAAATATGGAATAAAATATTAATCAATTATCTAAAAAGGGAAATGTGGGTAAGGGATATTGAAAAAGGTCAATGACAATGAAGATAAAAGTGCGATTTTATTAATAAAAGCTAATGGAATAATTGAAAATATTGGCAATTTACCTCAACTGTAATAATTGGAAATTTAGTTGATTTGCGAACGAAAACTGGAACGAATTTTACAGGGTTAATAGAAATGGAGTTATTGTTCAATCACTTGCTAATATAAATATGTTAAGATTGATTACAAATTTATTCCTATTTTATTTCAGACCCAAACACAAAGAATCTGACCTACAGGATTTTCAAATCGTATTCGGTATGTTTTGATGGTGATTCATAGAATACTTTTCATATTGGATTTGTATAATTTCTATATCTTTTCTAATGTGATATTTACAACCATCTTAGGCCAATTTGATTTTTCGATTGTTCCAAGGCCAAGTCCAAAAATTTGATTTAAAAACTTTTAAAGAGAATTCGAATGGCGTTCATATGGTACCGTTTAGCATGAATTGGGACAGTGATGAATGGGATAATCTATCATCGATTGTGAATGGTTCTTTATCTAGACAATCGAGTACTTCTCTTTTTGACGACTCTTTTTAGCGTAAGAATAATCGGCCTGTTATTAACAATAGATTAATGTAACTAGCAACAGGCTATTGCGCTTGATAACTATTTGAAGCTGATTTTCGCCGCGTATTCTGCGTTGATATTGATTTTTGCTTAAATTTTACGCAATCGTTTTATTTATGGTTGAACAATCACCATACCAAATGGCTAGAGGGTTTTTTGAATTTCCATTTCCTTTTAGGAATTCCATACCTTTTAACCATTGGTTTATTGAGCTGCCATTCACTGATTCCATCTCCGTTCATGCTGATTGTTTGACATTCATTTCATTTCACCAGGATAGGCAGTTTCCATAAATCTTCTGACGACCTTTAGAGTTTGTAAATTAACTATAAAACTTTTTCTCATTTCTAATTTAATTAAAGAGTTTCCATCCATTTCTTATTATGAATTTATTTACAAATTCCGGGGGAAGGGATAGAACTCAATATACTCATTAATATACTCATTATTAAACCGTTTTCATTAACTATATCCCGATAAAGTAATACTTGAAATTATCGAAAGAATGAAAAATGTTTCCTTTTTTTGATTTCGATAATCCTGTTGTGTTAATGCCTCAAAAAGATTATTTATCTCATCTTTAGTGTTTTTAAGGTATAACACCTTTCACGCGTGGTTTCATTTCTTCCTCAACTTTTATTGTGATTTTGATATTTTTTCGCACGACTTCATAGATTCTATATTTAATCAAATAAACATATCCACTGATTCCATTTTATACACTTATAATAGATGCAAAAGTTACAAAATTTTCAACCATGCTTTATAATAAAGGGTTAATCAAAAATTTATATATAGATTCTTTATGTCTCTCGTTATTTGAGTGACATTTATCTAAATTTATATTATGTATTTATATTGACAGTTATAAAATGATATGATTCTATCAAACAAATGTCCTGTATATTCTTAAAAGTCAGCTTTGAAATCACTGATATTTTGTCACAAATCTTATTCTTCAATTTGTTCAATCGCGTTAACTGTTTACGTAAAAAGAAATCACATATAACTCGAGGATTCTAGCTACAAGGAACAGGAATCCAAATTCCACGACATGTACATGATCTGTATTGTGTTGCAGCATCCTATTGTAGTATTGTTTCTCTCAATTACTTTTGATTATCATCATTTGTTAACTAAAATAATAGAATGTGTATATCCAACCAAACTCTATTGGAAAGCCCTAAAGACCCTAACATTGCCATATAAATATAATACAGAAAAACTCGTTTAAATGAACTTTCAGGGGGGCACGAAAGTTATGTTCATATAGCAGGGTGTTCAATTAAAAGAGTTAAATTAAGAAAAAAATTATTTAATTAATTATTAAAAGTATTAAAGGTATTGTAATCCTTTCTTTTTACTTTTCACTATTAAAGCAATTTTCGCCTTTTATCTTAAATATTTTTTTTGACAAACATTTCTAAAATAGCCCTGTCTCATCTGCATTATAAATGTCTTCAAACTTCAAATCTTTTATAATGTTTGACAATTTACTTAACCATTCTTCTACCGTTGATTCATTAACTTTGGTCGATTCTCCATTAAGAATTCGGAACGATACATTATATCTTGTTTTCCATCTGTCAAGCCATTCATTACATGGTTTGAAGTCTTATCCAAGACGTTTTGCAAAATTTTCTGCTTTTGCTTGAAGAATAGGACCATTTATTGTAATATTACCTTTTCTTTTTTCTTTGAACCATTCAAAAAGGCATCGATATTTTCATATTTTGAACCTCTGAGACGCTTTCATGCAGAACTTTGATTGTTTGCTTCATATACCTCTATAATTTTATCTTTTTCAAGCCTGCACCATCTTGCTATTGTGCTTCGTGGAACTCCTGTTTCAGTAGAAATTCGGATTTGGGAAACTTTCTTATTCGATTCGCTTGATTATTTCGTATTTTTCTTCTAATGTTGCTGCTTTTCGTTTGGACATTTTAATTTGACAAAAATTATTTTATAGATATATAATTTATAATAATATATAATTTTTGGATTGGATTTAAGTATTTATAATTATGTAAAATAATGATATCCAATAAAAAAAATTAATGTTCAATGAAAATTTTGTAAAACAAACAATGGCCTTAATTGGAGTTCATTAATCAGAGTTGTTCATTTAAAAGATTGTTCAAAATTGAGCAATTAATTTATATATTAAAATTGCTTGAACCAACCAATTAAACTTATATATGTTCAATTTGAGGGGTTGCTTATTTATCCGATGCTACATTAAACGAGTTTACTGTAATTTAATAGTTTTATTTTTAACATAAAATAATATTTTTATATAATTTTGACATTGATATGTGGGGCAAAAGCAAACTTTGATCAAAAAATTTACGGAATGCTTTGAAAGTAGATATGACTATGTGATTGTTATAAATGTGCCTCTACTCACTTAAATGTAATATAAATTTAAATAAATGATTACTGCACCGAATTCTCGTGTTAATATAATGCTGCAGACGGAAATAAAATTACTGTCTTTTTATATATATTAATTTATTTATTATTAAAAACGATATTCATTTTTGATTAACCCTTTCAAATTGTATGTATCTGACAAATGCATGGATTTCACAATCCAATGTCATTGCGTGTAGAAATTACGGACAGGTGAGATTATAAAATGACAAAATTATATATTTGGTAAATGAAATATATTTTTGTAAAAATCATTCCGATAATACTTTCATGAATTTCTGCAGATAGTTTGGGTATTATTCCCCAGGATTTTGTACCACCCCCTATAAGGAGACAACCCGTTACGTCATATTATCATGTGAATACAAATGTAGAAATTAATAAATGTGGTGATGCTCTTTATGGTAAACGCTTGTTAAATTTATCGACATTCACACAAACCGATTAAAATTATTTGGTTTAGTACGATCAAATTGCCTATTGTGTTCTCACAAAGTTCTCAATGCTGTCAACAGATCGAGCAAAACTTTCCAACAGTCTTTTATCACCACTAATGAAACCTCCGTTTTAAAAAAAATTCGGTTGTGATGTAACGTTTCAAATTTTCAAATCTGTCACATTCATTCATCGCGGGAAATTGGAGTTTTTATTTTTCTGTTAAATTTGTGCTTTCGTCTCGATATTTATTGGCTGGTTATAATGTGGATATATCTAGATTATTTATCTATATTTATTTATTTTCCAATTAATATTGTGTCCCGTATTTTACACAACATTCCATGTCAAGCGGTATGTAAAGATTATTATTAACAAATTGTTTATTTATCATTAAATGATATTGAGGGATGCTTAGCAGGTTTGGGACAATGGATGTACGTGTCGGTATTATGAATGTTTTATTATTATTATTTCTTTCATTATCTTCATTAATTATTATTATTATTATTACTATTATTATTATTATTTATTATTATTCTGTCTACATTTTTATGCATACTTATATGATTTATGCAATATGTTTTGTCAAACTATTCTTTTCTCGATCAGAGGTTGTCTACCAATCTATATGTGATATTAATATAATTATTTTTATTACTTTTTTCTTTTCAGTTCATTGGGAAAGCCATATTATTTTCACAGTTCATTGTAATTTCTATTTATTATTCAATTCTGTATAAGTTACATATAGTGTTGTCAAAATATTTTTAAAGAGCCTACAAAAAATAAATTCTTTCTACATTCTACAGTTATTTAATATATAAATTATTGACAACATTTTAAGAAATTTTTGAAGAACTTAAAAGCTTTATTCTGCAAATGTATCATTACAAAAGCAGTAATTGATGCACACTAAGCTGAAAACTTTTAATTCTGATAAATTAAATTAATTAACTCCTTTGGAAATAAATATTTAATTTAATTAATTAATAAAAATTTATTAATTTCATTTGAAACGAAAAATCAATATATTCCGGAGAAAATTATGACAACAGTAGATGGAAATGTCACCGCTGGACCAACCACCCTCCCCAGAAAATATCTAGGTCAACTCAGAATACACCACACAAAATACACCACTCAGATACGCTTCCTATAATATATGAATAAAATCATTAATCTAACATTATAGAAACATACATACTTACTATGAGGAAGTTGCTAGATTGATTCTTAAAGATTTAATTAGAAATTTTGTTAAATTAAAAAAAATATTTTTATTGAAAAATATTTTAAAAAGAAGAATGAAATTTAGCATTCTTAAAAAATATTTTAAAGGGAAATTTTAAAGCCAGGTTACGAATGGCATTTGATTACGAAAGAGACGTAATAAAGGATATGGAAAGTTTATTGAATTATAAAAGAAGAGGCAAAGAGATTGAAACATATTTTAAAAAAGTGGAGGACCTTGTTGACAGGTTGTTTGAGAATAAATAATTCACCAAAGAGAAAATAACAGCAAAGATGTTGATAGTATGTGCTGAGAAAAAAGAAGTTGGAAAAGAAGTAATATTGCGGAGGATATAAAGCACAGAGGAGATGAAGGAAACATTAATTCTGATGGATAAAGTGGAAAGGCAGAGAGATCAGATAAACGCAATGAAAAGTTATGCAAAAGTGGTCTATCTGATCCACAGAGAAGAGGACAGCACAAGCAGAAAGATGAAAGAGAAGAAGGCAGGCGACGAGAAGAACCAGAGTCCTTGCTATGCCACAAAATAGGCCACGCGAAAATAGAATGTCCAGTAAGAAGTAAGATAAAGTGCTGGATATGTCACAGAAGCAGGACGTATAAGTTGGAATTGTCCAGATAAAAAAGTGCCAAGATGTTTTGGTTGTGGAAAAGAAGGTCATATCAAGAAGGTTATGTCAAGAAATACGGTGTAAAAGATGCAACAGAAATGGTCATAGATCAGAAGAATGTTATACAAAGTCGAGTTACAAGAAATCGATAGAGAAATAAAGACCGACAGGAAACAGGTACAGCCGGATTAATGGAATCGAAGAAGAAGAGGAAATGGAATCGTGCGTAGAGACAAATGAAGATAATTTTAGTAGGACGTACCCAAACAACAGGGCTTCACCAGTAGAGGAGTTGGTTGGAGCCATATACTAACAGAAAAGTGGATGGGATATCCTCAAAGGGTAGAAAAGTGGGAGAATGTAGGAAGGTAAGTAAGAAAGTATACAGGTTCCTAAGGAGAGAAAAGTTTGAAGAGGAAGTCGAAAGAATTGGAACAATTGAAACGGGGTAGGAGGTAGAAATTGTATATAACAGGCTACAGGGAAGACCTAATGTAACGGTAATGATGAAGGGAAAATTTTCGACTGTTTATTAGACACCGGCGCACGAATAAACGTAATGAGTGTGAACTGTTTTAACAAGTTACGAGGACAAAGATTGATGAGAAGCGACGATAAGTTGTGCAAACGAATGTTCAATAGAGAAAATTGGAAGAACAAAGGTTAAAGTAACTATCGGAGATATTTCAAAGTAAGTTAGATTCATTGTGGCGGAGAAAGTAACACCAGATGTGATTGGAGTAGAATTACAAGAAGCATTTGGATAAGGCTGGAAATAAAAGAAAGATATCGAATCTAGTGAAAAAGACAAGAACTATATTTGTAACATTGAAGCAAAATTCGGCAGACAAATAAAAGATGGAGAAAGATTGACGCGAGCGTTGGAACATCTAAAGATTATTGAGAATAGTAAATTAAAGGAAATAATAATGAACAGTGGAAACGTGTTTATGGCGGAAAAATGGGTTGTTGGTCGAACGCATTTAGTAAAACATAAGATAATTACAAGAGGTGAACCGATAAATATAAAACCATATCGTCAATCATTAAATTTGGAAACAAAAATTGAAGAAGCAATACAAAATTTGTACGAAACCCGGATTATACGGAAATGCAACTCCCCAAGGAACACGCCGTTAATCTCAGAATGGAAAAAAGGGAAAAACGAAGGAACCAGTAAAAAACTAGAATCAACCGAAATGTTCGTTATTATATTTGGACAAATGCAAGAAACAAAAGGACGTGAGAAGTATATATTGGGTATAATAGATCAATATAGTAATTATCAAGTGTTGACAGCTATAGCAAGACAAGCCGAGGAAACAATAAAGAAAACGATTTTAGAAAAATGAATTTGGATGCCCAAAGGAGATAAGAGTTGATTGTAGGAAGGCGTTTGAATCAGGAATGATGAGAGAATTCACAAAGAAACTTGATATTAAGTTATGTTTTTCGAGTCCATACCATCACCAAACAAATGGACAGATAGAAAGGCAATTCAAGACAATACGAGAGCTGATAAATGCTACTTTACGAGACAGAATGAAGACGGATTGGGCAGAGATACTACGAGAAGTTGAATTTACAGTAAATGCAACCAAACAAAAAACGACAGGAAAAAGCCCGGCAGAGATAGTTTTTGGAATAAAGATTATCAGGGAAAAATGGTACAGGTCAAAGGAAAACCAGGTAAAGGAAGAGCAAGAGGAACAAAGGAGGAAATTTAACGTAGAAGAAGAGGTGTTAGTAAAATTAGAAACACGCAATAAAAGCCAGGACAGATATGAGGGACTATATAAAGTAATCATATGAATTCATAAGTGTTTATGGTTAATCTATCGCATCTGATAGAGAAGTTCTTTTCAATATTCCCAAAGCTGACAGATGATATATTACTCAAATTATATTGGAGACATTTAATGCACCAATGAAATTTTTGACGAGTATGAAAATTCAAATGTTTACGATTATGACAATGAAAATGTTTACGAGAATAACAATGATGTATGTTTAAATTCAAGCAGTTCTTTTTTCTACGCTTCAGGTCGTTCCTTGGATATCGTTCTGAACTCTAGTGATCCTATATCACACTTTATGGAAATTTATGAAAACTTATCAAGTAGTTCGACAATGTTCGAATGCACATCTCAACTCCATTTCAAATTTGTATGAGGATTTACCAACGAGCCATATCAGAGATTGTCGATAAATGTTTATTATTCAAACCAAATGATAAGTTGCTGGGAAAATACTATTTTCATATTTTGTGCAATCTATAGAAAATTATTTATTCATCATACGTTACAATCACATATTTATAAATATAATTAATCCCAAAATAAGGGTTATAATAGGTGATGGGACTCAGCCGATACACACCAGTACGCGTAAGTGCGTACGAAGAAAATTGAATCATATCACTGGTTATAATTCTTTCCACGCGGTTGATGCTTCAACTAAAAGAAAGTACTAAAAGACTCAAAAAGGGTTTAAATGTAAGGCTTCTGTGGCATAAATCAATTTTCGAGGACGAAATAAGTTTTGTTACATGAACAATAACATCCTGACAGTAACCAGGAAATATGTAGAAATTTAAATATGATAATACGAAAAAATATAAACACTAGATGAGTAGTTACTAATTATTGGTCTTTGATCCTTTCATTTATTCTTGTTAAATACATTACTAAGCTTGTTCTCCTGCACTTGAATTATTGAATCTAGAACATTTTGATTTTGCAGAAGTTTAATTAGTTTTTCCACATTGATTGCTTCATTTTCACACGGGGAGTCCAAGTCGATATTTATTTTCGTAGACAATAACTGCTCAACCAATAATTTGATGAGTAAATCTTTCTCATTTGGTGATGACGCTTGTTCGAGGACTCGATATACGATCTCAGATATGATCTGCAACGACAAACCACCAGTCTAAGAAAATAAATTAAATGAGTAGATTTAAGAACGGTCATACGTGAGAGTTATTCGCCTCACTCAAAGGATCATAGTGAATAGAATTATCGGGATATGTCAAATTCTGATATGGCATTGTATCTAAAATCATATTCGTTATCAGTTATTGGCAGATGATCGTACTTGGATTTTGTGGAATTGGTTGTTGTATATATTGATGATTTGATAAATTAGGGTTAGTAAAAGAATATATTGGACTCTGTGTTTGATAATTTTGAATCGGATGGTTTTCATATAACTTAAGCGGAAATTGCTCATTTGTAAATGACGGATTTTGAAGCGAATTGAGAGGAAACTGTTGATGTTCGGTTGAGTAGTTGAAATCAGCTTTTTGAAATGAATCCGTGTAATCTGGATTGTAAAAATCAAGATGTTGATAATCTGGATAAGACTGTTTATAATGATCATCGAGATATTGCGATTGCAAATGCTTGTAATACACTTGATCAGGATGTACTGTTTGAGATTGATATGCATCGTACGAAAATTGATCTTTACTTTGTTTCTCAAAATTGTGCTTGTCGTAATTGTACTCTTCGTGTTGATATTGTTGAGGATAATAATAATTATGCTGATCTGCTGACTGATCAGTTTCACTCTGTTGAGCCAAAGAATAATCAAAATTATTTTGCTGTTCATTTCGTCGATCAACCGATGTTTCATAGTCCGACTGTCCAAAGGGCGGCTTTGTGATGCATTGTTCACTATCGAATTGATTATTATAATAGACGTTATTTGAATAATCTCGTTCGTTATATTCCGTTTTCGACGTGCCCAATCGTAACATTTCTTGCTTGGTATAGACCCTTTCTACTACAACCTAGTAATAAATAATTAAAATACTCGAATAATAAAAACGATAATGAATCAGGTGAAAATTAAGCCTTTGCAATCCGACATTGAAAGAACGCAACATGTGAACTAAACGATGTATCCCTATAGTTATGTTATCCGGATCTCAGCCGGAACAAACATGACAATTATTTGTCTTGACCCCTAACTAATTAAATTGCCAGACATGCATTCACAAAAATAATTATTATGTAAAATTAAAACCTTGATTTCATTCTAAAATAACCTTTTATAAGGCAAAGGCTGAAATTGATCAATATATTAATCAGTTGCTTTAAGGTCTATATTTCTAATACCGCAAATATAAACATCAACTTTAATACGTCAATACTTTATCGAGAACGCACTTTGGATAATTTTTGTTCTAATTGCGTGAAGTTTGCGTTGTTATATAGAAATCCTCTTGTTTAGGCCAGCGTTACCAAATTAACCATTGCCTGTGTTGGCGTGTGACTGGCGAAGGCAGCTTTACAACTTTGGTGCGGACTTTAGAAGAGAGTTTAGTGATTTTTAAGATAAGATAATTAAATTATCATTTAATATTCAATTGTTGGGGTTCAGTAGGAACCAGGTAAAAGAGAAAAACAATAAAATCGGATTTTTAATCTAAGAATTAAATATTACTATTTATAGAAATAAGAAATTAAAATAAATATAAATAATAATAATAATAAAAATAGAAAGTTTTATATAATTATAATTCATAAATAATATCTAAGGTCTGACTTTTATTTGACCAGGTACCAGATATTTTAGCAAGTAAACTTGCGTAGGGTGGTTTTTTCAAGCAACGCACCTCGGCCATACGCATATATAGACAGATTATCAGATCAGAAGAACAATAAAACAGCGTTAGGACGATCATTAATTAGACAAATAAAAATAGATCAATTTGGACAAGCTCGTTAAACAATCACATCTTTGAGAAATTCAGTTAGCAAAGTTCAAGCACAATAGATCGACAAACTAATTTTGATTTGCAAACATACACTGGATATTAACAATCAAATAATTGCATCGAATTATTTGGAATTACTTCAATAAGAATCGATTTAAGGTTTGTTAAAATTTCGGAAGACACATAAATTGGATTTTTTGGTTATCCTCGGAGATAATTGGAGCTTGGATTTGACAATAACCGTTTACTGGTTCCACTAGTTAATTTTCAAAGATAATTGAAGAATACGAATAAACGTTAGTAATAATTAGTTTTTTTATAAATTTAAGGAGTCAAAGCGTCAGTACACATTTTGTTGCTGTTTCGCTTTCAAACATAAGTTTTATCCTTTTCGGGGATTAAGATTATAACGTATGGATTTTCGGGATTCACCCTTGTCTTGTTCTTAACACCTATATCAGGCTGTTGGCGCATTTAGGGCCAGCATTGATACTTAGTAGTAATCTTCAGGGAGGTTTGAATAACCGATTTCTGTACTTTAGCGATCATCCAGTTTTCTTTTGTATTTATTCAATAATTGTGTTACACACACACACACACACACACTATATATATATATATATATATATATATATTTGATTATATAATATATTATAAGCATATCGTTTGATTTATTAATATTATTTATTTGATAAATACCATATACGCAACCGATTAATATCAGTGGAGTCAAAACCTTGTCTGTGTTAGATCGAGTACCGCATCGAACCTAACACAATTACACAGTACATTTATCAATATATTCTTGCGTAAATTTGTAATTTTGGTATCCTTTTTCCGTATTTTAGCACTGCGTGTTATGATATAACATGAAATGTCAGAGTTGTTGCGTTTACTTTGAAAACATTTTTAAATACAAATGATTATTTGTGGTGCAGGAATTTTGTCAAACTATTGTACTTCTGTCTATATTTGCCTGTTTCTGTATTCAATTAAAGCTGCATAACACATTTTTATGATATTCAATAACTTTTTCTTCGCGAATTTATCTTATACAACGTTTTTAATTGAATTTTGGCTTTAATAGAAAAGTTTAAACCCATTAAATGGTATTATTCATCACTGAAAGAGAACTTCGAACAAGTCAGTTATTGTGATAAAAGGTTGATCTGGTAAATAAATCAGTTATTTATTTCGCGAAAACGTTTCTAGTTTATGAAACAACCTTGAATTCTAGCATAGTTGGAATCGAAATGATGTCTCTGAATGAATGAAACAGATATCAACTAGCAGTAAAATCTTTTAAATTTTTGGACACATTTGATTTGTTTTCTTTTTCTATGATATTTAATTTTATTATGGTAAATGATAAAAATTGGAATCAATGGAAATTAGTTTTTTATCTCTTGTCATAACGAAAATAATTGAAATATCAAGAAATGTAACAAATGAGAACATAACCTTTGCTATAACCCTTGTTATAAAATCTTACAAGTGATATCGTTGAAAAATTTTACTCAAACATTTTCAATACAAAGGAATGATCACACATTCGAATACCGTTGACCAGGGTTCTGCTTTGAAATTTAACTTTAAAATAGAGGGGATTCTGAAATTGGAGTATTAGCACAAACGAGGGAGATATTTTTTAATCTTAATTTACCCAATCATTCAAGTTTTACCTCCAAAATGCATTGTAATATTAAATTAGCACAATCAAAAATAGTATTCAAAGACCCAATAAAAAACTGATAATAATAAAACTCACATATCCACCAAACACTCTATGAGAATCTCCAAATCTAAAAATTCGTAGAACCGAATCATTCCGAGTCGAATGTAAGAAACGCGTGTATATTGGATGCTGGAGGCATGAAAATTTCGACAATCTAAAGCGAAACTCATTTCAATAATAATGGGAAATAAAAAATTATGAATTAGCCAAATAAAACTTTAATTAGAAACCATTTTGAATATACAAATAACTATATGTAACAAGTACATAAGATGATTACTGAAATTAATCGATTGAAATTTGACGATGCAATTATAATTTACTCATCGTGGAGAGCAATGCAGAAATGTTAGCACGCACGCATACACACAAACACGACTACTCATCTGATTACACAACGACAACCGATTCAACTGGTATCGAGACAATTGATCAAACAATCAAACCAATCAGCACACGTCATTCGCTACACGAATCAAAAACGAAAAGCTTAAAATAGAACCTTTCCAAATACACTAAAATATTCGAGAATATCTTCCTGAGTGACAGACGGAGTGATGTTAGTGACAAATACTTTCCGTTTACATGTTGAATTGTCCATCTAAATCTAACTCACCCGATTTCTAACAAATAAAAAAGATTTACTTTAGCTGTTGGAAGTCGTAAACAAACATTTGTATATCCAATTGTATGATCAGTTTTAATGCACTCGTTTTGGTCGTCAAAATTTTCATATCTCAGGAATCCGTAACCTTTCGATTTGGGTTTCTTCAAGTTTTTTCTAAGCTGTAAAATATGATTTTTTTTTGTTACAATTGCCTGTTTAAGTGTCAATTTTTATTTTACCTCGCACATTTTTAATTTACCGAATTTGGAGAAATAACGATAGAAAGATTCATCGGTAATATCATCTGGTAATCCGAGAGCGATCATGTCGAATGTTTTCAATTGGAATTTTTCATTTAAACTATATTTCATTTTAGAATTTGGTTCTTCTAATTTTCTTCGTGTTTCTTGATAACAATTCAGTATACATTACAATGAAAGAATGTCACCTTCATATACACAATGGAACACATTATCGCGCCAAGTAACCCCCAATGGCAATTGTAATTGGTCATCAAACACGTGAGTGCCTCTCAAATTTCCAGTGGATTTACATCGATATCGTATTCCTACACAGTTAGCAAAATGTTTCCGCAATTCGCTGATTCTTATTGAACCGTCTTCGTTTGTCGGTATTTCTATATAGTTTGAATTTTCGGTGGGTGCCACTTTAGCAAACATCATTAAAATAATCTGGTCAAATTTATATAATTTTACAAAATTAACAAATATTGAAAAAATTAAAATTTTATATTACTAATTAATTTTTAATAAATTTGAAATACTTTCATATTACAATATAAAGGAAAGAATTCAAATAAACAAAATGCAAAAATGAATTAAAATATATAATTGTAAAAGTTTCCATCAAGAGTTTGTAAAATAGTGAGTAATTACTGTTTAATGTTCTATATTAAATTAAAAATAATTGTAAAATAAAAAATTTATACTGAATCAAATTATGGTAATATTAAAATTTTAAGAAAATGCAAACATTGATTATAAATCCTGAAAAAATATACAGTTACTGCTGACTTGTCTAAAACAGAACACTTATTATTTATTATAATCTTTATTCAAACAGGAAAAGAATTAAAATAATTATAAAAGGATCAAGTTGTTAAAGAATAAAGAAAAAGGTGTGATTATTATTGTAAAACGTGAAAAAACCAAAGCTGACACAGCAAAGCCAATCAGATAGTCAGAATAGATATTTTTATACATCTTTTTATACGTTTTTATATATCTTTTGAGATTTAGAAATGAAAAAATACAATCTGAGAAGCCGAAAACGTAATCTAAAATGGTCCGGGATAATACCCAGATCATTGATTTCGAAAAAAGTACGGTGGTGATCCCGTTGTATTTGCAGACTTTATGCGAGATTATTATATGTACGCCTAAGCATATCGTAGGTCACAATTCATTAAGGTACAAAGATTTCGAAATTTATCTAAAAAGGGCTGCGAGAGAAGCCTGACATCAAGTTGATAAAAAGGTGTTAATAAAATAACTGATAAGAACAAAACGAAAAATAGACGATTAAAAAAATAATTACCTAAATAATAAATCAATTTGAATTTTAGAATAAGTAGTAGAAATCATATTTTTTTAGATAGAAAGGGAATGAAGAATTTTAAAGTGATATTATGATTGTAACGGAAGCTGAGTGTTGGGCTAAAAATAAAATAAAAAACTCTACTTAAAAAATATGTTTTGTTGGGCCAGAAGGCCATTAATTAATAATTAAGTTAATTAAATTATAATTAAGACTGATTGGAGTAAGCCAACACATCACAAATACCCAAAAAAGTCTAGTAAATATCATAAATAGAACACCAATTAAACAATAAATTAAACATACAATTAATAAAAAAATAAAACATAAATAATTAAAATTAATAACATAAGAAGTCACAAATAGAAACATATTGAAAAAAAGAATTAAAAATAACAAATATTAATTAATTTAAAAATCTTATATAAAAATTAGATAAATTAAATAAAACAAATTAAATTAAATAAATGACAAAATTGTTTTATCGAATTAACAAAACTCGCCATCAGCCAATGAGGCCGTGCCCTTACCTGATTGGTCGAGGAAAAAAATATATAGGCTGGTCCAACAGCCATTAAATAACCTAAAAAACGAACAACCAAACCAAAAACTTTAATATACACAAATTATTCAATGATTATTACTTTGTTTAATCATTCACAGGTAACATTGGTTATATTTTTATTTTGATGTCATTTAAGTAATTGTTATCCAATCATGTATCGATTCTTAGTAATTTAGCATTTAAATAAATTTTTCTTTGAAGATAATTCTTTATATTATTGCAATTCAGATATTTTTACGTGATTTTATGAGACAGCCCAAAAATAAAAGTTGCCAACTGACTAACGAATAGACCAGCGGGAATGCCTAAAGCAGTTTCTTGTTCGGGTTCTGAAATTTGCCAAATTGGATGGTGATGGTGGCCTTTTAGAAAATCGGTATGGCAGAAATAAGGGTTGTGTGCAGGCAGCCCCCTGTACCATGCAACAGTATAGTTTTCGACAGGCTGGTCACTATTTGACGGCCACAGGATAGCCTAAAGTTTTTCAATAGTCGGAATCCGGGTGGAACCGATACGACCGTTCGGTACACCTAAAGCCCGACCAGTGGAAAACCTGGATGACTGTCAGCTCGGCCAGACGGATGACACTCCATGTATGACTCCGCTAGAATTTGTTTAGTAGGAAAAAGCCAAATTTTACAATTGCGTCAAGTTTTCATTGGAAAAAACTCACAAAGTGATAAAGCGAAAGTCTGTCTCGAGAAGTATATTCGGGATGTGGGAATCACGCATTCAAGAAGCTGAATTCTCTGTTTTCCTAGCTGTGATCTCTTTGTTGATGAGCTTGATCATCAACAGCTATTCAACCAAGGAAATTTTCCATAAAATACTATTTCGCGATTCTAGCGATTCTTCTGATAAAGTTCGTTACGAAAACAGGTCTGACCCATCCGTTTTCAGTCAAAAGGAATTAATGAGCAAAGTTATTCCAGATAAAGATTCCAATACTTTCACATCGGACGAAACTAGAGTCTACATGCCAAATGCAAGTTCATCAACAATTTCAGTACAATCGCCAGATCGAGTGGCCATGCTTTAATGGGAACATTGACTGCTAGAGCAAATATTTCAATGATTGCTTTCAATGTCGTATTCAATAAAATTTTTATGCAAAGTAGTTTCGGTTCTTTACAATTAGTGTCAGAACTGACAAAAGGAAAATGTTCTTTTTTCTGTAAAAAAAGTTAAAATTACATCTATAATTGTCCTTTAGGCACTCATACATTTTTCTTTTTTAAAATTTATATATAAGAATGTAATAAATTTATATTTTAGAAATATTTAATTATTATTTTGTTATAATTTTATTTCCCCAATTTCACAAACCCAAAAACCCAACTTTAATTAATAGGAAAACGGGCAACATCACTGTCTCTCACAATAACATTTGCACCAAGTCCGCGTAACCCCAACTTCTACAAAAGATCTAGCAAAACATTTTTTAATAGACAAAAATGAATTTTTCATCTAAAATAACAGAGTCCTCATCGTCACCTCCTTTTCAATCCCAGAACAGTCAATAGTCACATTTTTTATCAGAGCAAGAGGTGGTGCCAAAACAAACATCGAACATCACTCATCAACGTCCATCGGTCGAACTCAATTAATATTTTTAGACTCATACGTGGATGTGGAGATACCAACACGGCTGCGAAGAATTTAGTTGACGCATGAATACACTGGCTTCTAGAACAATCAATATTCTGCGTTACAAATGAGTGAAAATGAAATATAGGGACCTATCAGCAATATTACCTTATTACCATTTATCTTACTATTAGCACTTAGTATCATCATTGGCATCAGTATCATTGTTGGTATCATCATCATTATTATTCCCATTATTGGTGGGTTACAGGTAACCAAACATTTTACCTTGTCGTGCTGTTTCAGCGTAACCCAGAATTTAATGTCTTTTGCTACACTTGACACCCGTTGAACGATCAACGTTGGTAATGTGTCAAGATGGTGAGTGCCAGCAAAATATGAGCACGAATCCCCGCACTATAATTGGCAAGCACTTCCTTGGGTCCACGGACTACCGATAGAAAGTTTGTGTCTGCTTTACATGGTCTCTGTCGTCAGATTGTGCTCCCGATAACTCATCTCGTTCCTTGTACACTTTCAATGCCTCAGCTTATTACTACCATTCATGTTGATCATCATTTTTCTTGAGTCAACCTTTCCTAACTTCTCTGCTACAGTCGCAGCATAAAAAGAACTAACCCAAAATGCTTAAGATAAAAGCCTTAATCCATTTCTATATTTAATTTACCACAGTAAAACTTAATACATTCCGTCAGTTGCAGGACAAGCGTTGATCTATTCACCCGTCTCGAGCTTCCTGAGTAGTTACGGTATCCAACTTATCAGTAAGTCACTGGGACGTCTGATGGAGCACCTATAAAAGGTTCCATGCATTCCGGCCCGGTCGTTTTCTTTTGTCCCGACTTGTAGATGAAGTGGTCGGCTGGATTTCCGCGAGTTCCATCACCACGGTGCAGATTCGTTCAGCCGCATCGTAATCTAAATCTTTCTGGTGTAGGTCCGTTTCCAGTTTCCGGACACGTATTTTGAGGTCACGGATCTTGATTTGATCCTGCGTAGCCTGTAGTTGCAGTTTCTGAATGAGCTGGATTCTCTTCTTACTATGGCTAAACCAGGTGCCTTCCAGTTCCCGGCACCGCTCCTTGAACTTGGTGACTCTACGGTGAAAAGCCTCCACTTGATGTTCGGCCTTCTCCTAGTCTTCTCGCATTTTCGAGAGTAGTTCGATAATCTACAATTGAAAATTTTAAACATCGTGAAGCAGCATCATGTATCTATGGTTAAATATTAGAAAGAGATGATATATTAGAAGATGGAATAACACTGAGGATTTTGAAACTTAAATATTACGTAATAGGAACAAATAAATACAGAATAAATATACATGTATCTATGTGATTAATTAACATTATTATATTGTGATTATTAACAATTTGAATGTGACTAAGTTATGTTATCAAGCTGGAATTATAAATCTTGTTTTGTAATAATATAGTTTTTCCAAATATTTATTTATCTAAATAAATTACACAATCTTGTTAGAAAATAGAACAAATAATACTGGCTGCGCTTAAGTTAGGATAACGGTTCTTCAAACCGCCCTAAAGGTTATTTTTAAGTATCAAATCTGGCCCTAAATGCGTCAACAGTCCGATATAGGTGCAAGGATAAAGATGAGGGTGAACCCCGTAAATTTAACGCGATAGTCTAAATCCCAGAAACGGATAAGACTTGATTTTAACTATAAAGAATTATTAAACTAACAAATATTACCCCTCTTTTATCTCTTGTTAATATTGATGAAAATAAAATAAAACGAAATGGTTATTCCGACTGAAAAAATTCCAAACAGTTTCTCTAATTGTCGATAAATAACTGTCAAGCTAATAAATTCCAATAAAAATTAAAGCTATCGTTATTTGTCCAGTTATATTTAGATTTGATCTGATTGATTAATTGTGAGCCTTCTTGTCCGCTTTTCTTTTCGTATCTTTATTGGTTTCCTCTTTTTAAAATTTGTAAGAGTATTTATATTATTTATATTTAATCTATTCTATAAATAGTAATTATTTAATTACTATTTTTACTAAGTATTTTTATTTAACTACTATTTTTTATTAATAATCTAAATATAGTAATTGTTTATTGCTATTTATATTTTAATTCTAACTATAGTAATTATTTTCTATTTTAAGTAATTTTTTAATACTATTTTTAATTTATCTTTGTTTCTTTCCTAACATCTCTTTATTTCCTTATCTTAGTCCCTATTGAACCCCAACACTATTTATAATTTTGGTCAGGTTTATTTATAAATTTTCGAATATTAACGATAATATCATCACTTTTTGGATTATTATTACTCTTATGATTGCAGTGTTACTGTTATCTTCACAGCCAATATTACTAATGTAAATAATATTAGGGTTATTTTCAATATCATTATTATTATAATTCTTATAATTATTATATTATTATTATTATTATTATTATTATTATTATTATTATAATTATTATAATTATTATATATAATTATTATTATTATTATTATTATTATTATTATTATTATTATTATTATTATTATTATTATTATTATTATTAGTATTAGTAGTAGTAGTAGTAGTAGTAGTAGTATTACCTTACTACTACTATTATGGCTATGCTCATTGATATAATTTTCCCGCTTATTATTATTTTCGTAAATTCTATAATTACTATTTCTATTATTTATTATTGTAGTAGAATTTTACATTTTTAATCGTAATTATGAGCCAAAACAGAACTTCGATTAGGTTTTATTTTTACTCCTGTTTTGGCGCCCTCAACGTCCTGAAATAAAAAGTCTTAAAAAACTATATAGCGATAATTTACTATAGTAAAAATGACAAATCGAAAAAAAATATAAGAGAGAATATAAAGATATCCCCAAAGTCTACTTTCAATTATCCATTTAATTCAATTCAATCATAACAAGAATAAAAAGATATATCCAAAGTCTACTTTCAGATAAAAAGTCAACAATCAAGATAAAACCATTTGTAAACTCCAACAACCAAACGATCAATCAGGACAAAAGAAAATTAAAGGTCGAATAAATTTTATTATTTAATAAAACGTTTGTTAATTATATTGTTGGTTATTAATCATTTTTATCTGAGTTTTGTAAGCACTCATACATACACGCACCCGATTGTCCCGCCACAATTTTTAACGGTGACTCTATCGGGTTCATCAAACTTCTTATAACATAGTATCACTCGTCATACAAATACTAATTACATTCCAATTACACACGCAATCATACGTTACATAAATACTATAATTCAATTAGATAAGAATAAACGACCGAACTTTACAACAATTATCATTATAATTATCATTTATTATCATCGTTTGCAGTAGCATAATCACAATTTTCGCTATCATCCATAACTTAGGAATTTCTAGGATTATCGATATTATTATTATTACCTATATTATATCTATAATGATTATTGCCTTTATTACTGTGATGTAATTATAATGGGATATTTGATTTCCCTAACCTTTACCATATATTATGTAATACCTGCATGTGTGATTTATTATTTTTGATTGTATGGGTACTCAAATTATGTCACTGATTATTATTTCCCAAAAAGCTATTGCTGATTGCGTTGCTGTCGACACACCGGGTACTATAAATAGAACCACAATTTCTTAAATAAAATGTTTTGGAATTTATCAATTATTCTTTACATGGCGACCACGTTTTCAACCCAGGAATTATTACGGATTCTCCCACAACCGAAAATCTATTCAATTGGATATGATTTGGAAGAATTTATTGAGAAGATTGAATCATACTTTTCAATTATTCAGCTAGACAATATTAAAAAAATATAATCTTATTTGGACGAAAATTGCCGCAACAAATATGACAAAATTCCAGATAAAGCAGATTATGCGAAAAGGCTTAGATTAGCATTCGAAGACAACTTGGATTTAGCTAAGGATTTGGAAAAGTTGCTAAATTATCGATACAAAGAAGATGATGCAGAAACTTACATTAGTAAGATTGAGAAAGTTGTTCATAAAATCTTGAAGCACAAGCTAACAATGTCAAATTTGACAACGTTCTTCTTAAAACATTGCCTTGATAATGAAGAAGAAAAACGTGGAATAAAAATATATGAAATTACGGAAGATTTGCTGAAAGTAAAATTATCGAAAGAAGATTTAAGAAATGATGGAGAGCCAGCACAAAAAGATCCAATGGCAAATAAATATATTAAAAAAATTTTACAGAAAATGGATAGAAGATACAACAAGTTTTAGCCGTTGGAAATACCTCATACGAAATCAATTGTGAAAAACGGCCGATACAATAATAATGAGAAAAGAAATAATTATGGACATCAGCGAAATCAAAGTGATAACAAAAATGAATATTCAAAATTGCAAAGAAATCAATTCCAAGAAGGAGAGCAGATTATCAAAGAAATGTCAATATAAATTTCAGTGAAAGACATCAAAATAGAAACTGGTATCAAAATCGAAGTTCAGATCAATATTCAAAAATGCAATGTTAAGCATGCCGTGAAATTGGTCATATTCGTCGGGAATGCCCAAATATTCGATGTTCGTGTTGTGGTAAAGCAGGTCATTTGAGTTTTCAGTGTTTTCAAAAACAGAATCAGTACGAGATGAGATTGCAAAGAACTTCGAATCAAAACCATGGGAATTTCTATAGATACAATAGAAATTCTAATCATGTAAATGATCAAAACAATGTAGAAAACGTAGCTGAACGACTTTGATGGACAATCAGAAATATAGGGAAATGCCAAAGCTCCAAACAGAGAGGATATGTTAGGAGCGATAAATCACATGTAAGCAATGATAATTTTTTAAGGACCCTAAATGCTGAATGTAATGATTGTTTGGTTGACGGTTTGCTTGATAATCTTAATGTTGATTTTTTCCCCAATCAAAAATTTGATTCTGAGTTTTATTTAATTAATAATTGTAATACTAAACAAAATGAGAATGACTGTATATTTGTGAGTGATTGTGATAAAAATGATTGTTTTTTAAATATATCTAATAAAAAATTAAAATTACTGTGTTAATGTTATTAAAGATATATATGATATAGGATATTGTAATGTAGATGGTAGACCATTTAATAATGTTAAATTAAATAATGTGACTTTTAATTCATTATTTGACAAGGAGCAAAAATAAGTGTTTTATCCAAATCGATTACTGAAAATTTGAATGAAAATTTTTTTAATGAAGGAAATAGAAAGATATCTTGCGCAAACGGTAGTATGTTAGGGATTTTAGGGAAAGTTTCTCTAAGTTATAGATATATTGAATATTGAATTCTTTAAATAGTTGAATTTTGTAATGAAAATATCCTCAGTTTGCAAGCAAAATTTGGTAATAATTTAAAGTAAATAAAAATAAATTTATGAATGAAATATTGAAAATAGAAAAATGCAATCCAATATATGAAATAGTTGTTGAATTCTCAGATATTTTTATGTATAATAAATGGGATATAGGCAAAACAGATATTTTAAAGCACAGAATAGAAACTAATTGCAACCCAATACCAATTAAGTGGCGGTGACCCTACATTGATGGGACTTCAGCATGTAAAGTTAAAACATAAATAAATTAATATCATGAGGTGTATCGAAAACTTTGATATCATCTCCGAGTTCAGTGTCAGAAAGAATACACAAACTTTTTCTGTTGTGACTAATTTATCATATATTCTCATCTTCACTATCGGAAAGTTCGATTTCATTATTCTCAACTTCAATTTCATTCTGGCTTTCGCGTAAGTCATCCAAATTTGTATAAGATTCCGATTCTGAAGAAGATAAGTCTTCATCTATGTCGTTTATATGTTGTATCAACTAAGTAGTGAAAAAAAGCAAAAATACGATTACTTAAAACTAGCCTGGCTGTTCAACAAAACGTATTTCAGAAAATAGTAGCACAACTAAATGCAATTCCTCATGCCAGCATGCAAATTTCTCATTATCGGCTAAAAAATGAAACCAGTTGTTTATTTTCATATACCGAAAAACTGATTAAATAAAATTTGTAACCATAAATCGTCCATTGTTAAAAAAAATATAATATTTTTAAATAATACATTTTAACTCCAACTATTAACCCTTTGCGGTCCGTAAAAAAAAGTTACCCACCAGGTCCGCAACTGGTCAAAACCCAACTTAAATAATCTACATTGTACATATATATGTTCTTAACACGAAATGCAAAAAAAATACATACAAAGAAATCTGAAACTTCAAATTAGCAATAATTGGAATGTCAAGTTAGACTCGACATAGGACCTGCGTGGAAAAAGTGGATATCTAGTCAGACTCGACATAGCGCCGCAAAGGGTTAATATTTTACGAAAAATTTCGAATGCAAAATTCAAATTTGATACCTATGAATTCTGGTTATATTGTTGGAATGCTCTAAATATTTATTCAAATAAAATCATAATTTATCGATTTTGATAATCTAAATTGATTTTTTAAATTGATATGCGAGTATACATTACAAAAATTTATATTTTCTTAAACAAAAGCTTGGCAGACAAAGTGATATTCTTTATTTTGTTCTTAAAATTTTTATAGCAAGTTTGTTTGTATAAAACAAGAAAACAAGATTTATTCAGCAATACTACATCATTTATTTAAGGGCGAAAATATTATAAAAGATGAAAAACTCATGAGTATAATTACAGAATTTGCAATCTCAGTTTCGATAGGCAAAATAACCAGAGATTGACTTACAGCAGATCGAAGGTAATTCTTAATTAATTTTAACCGTGAAGAAGTACACTCAGTTAACGCTACGGTTATTGATGTCCTCAACATTATTTGCTAGATAATTATTTAATTGGGCTCCAAAAATAAAAACAAAACTTTTTATAAAATTTATAAATAGCAGCTAACAGTAATAAATATTTCAAAACTTCACAGAACAACACAAAAAAAGTAAAAATTTGCTGCAAGAATTGAATGTAAAGCTTCAGAGGAGAATAAAAATGAACTTTTTAGATTTCAAATATTATAAAAAAATTTCTTTGTCTTTAATGTGATTTCTTTTATTGTTTATTTCATTTTTTTGTATGTATATATTATATTTGTATGTATATACCAGGGGTGGGCACGCATGAGGTCCTAGAGAGCCACATGGCTCATCAAAGAGCCGCACTTGCCCACCCCTGGTATATAGTGTAGTGAGACATGTATTATTTAAATATTGCTTATAAAAAGAATCAAACAAGGTAGAATGTAATAAGGAAATATTAAATTTTGATTCTAAATACCGCCATCGAATGACACTATAAATTTTAATTCTGTTTACACCTATTTTGTGACACAGGTAAAAATGAACTAACCATGAAAATACAATTGCAACAAAAAATTTTTTTTTAAAAATTCAGTTGAAAAAATTTCAAAATAAAAAAATCGAATTCAATTTTCAAATTCAATTATCAAAAATTCAATTATCAAAGAGCCACATTTGCCCACCGTTGGTATATACTATATAATATCCGTTGTTAAAATACACACAGTTGAATATGCACCATAAAAAATAGTCTTTATTATTGTCCTATCAGAAATTTTTCATTTCAATATCAGTCTACCGTCATAGATCTTTCTATCAACTAGTCACCCTGGAACCAAAAAATGTAGCCACTTACGATGTATTTTATCAATACAAATGGAAATCAAAGAATCATTTAAAAAGTGCTTTATGGATGTTTTCATGGGCATCTCATATGGGATAATGGTGGTCTTTATATGATGACAGTATTAAAAGAATAAACAAGATTATATTTCTTGATTCATTTTTTAGAAATAAAAGAAATTCTGTATTTGTACTTTATAATATATCTTTAAATGTAGAATGATGTGATTTCACAAAGACTATTTGGTTCGTTGTATTCTGGTATAGGACAAAAATTAGAAAACATAGTAATTGATTTAATGAATAATTATTTTAACAAGTGACATCATTTGTATATGGATAATTTATACAATAGTGTAGACAGGCCCGGCTCTAGCGGTGCTAGCGCCCCGATACAACTTTCTGTTACGCCTTTTTATAGGAAATTATCTCAGAAATAAAACTCAAATTTCACAGTATTATGTTATTATTAAAAAGATTTTCTGTGTAATTAAACATTAATTCATAAAAAAAATAAACAGAAATCTTATATATATATATATATAAATTAGAAAACCACAATGTTTCATTTAAAATTTTATTTTTCTAGTTTTTATGGAAGCAAATTCATTCAATACATTAATTTTGATTTTGTCACAGATATCGCTTTCAATAGCAATCAAAGACAGGCCAACTAGTCTTTCTTGAGAAATGGTTGAGCGTAAATAATTCTTAATTAGTTTAAGTCTGGAAAATGATTTTTCGCCAGCTGCTACTGAGACTGGTAGTGTTAATAATATTCTCAAAGATACAACTATATTTGGAAATATATCAAATAAATCATTTGAATAAATATACTGCAATATATCTAATGAATCAAAACTATTAAGTTGAGTTATGGTGTCTTTAAATATACACAGTTCGTTACATAATTCTGAAGAACTTATATCTATATCTTCACCATCAGTTAACACATGTAAATCTGTACATTTATTTCTTAGTATTTCATTATCCAAATTATAAATTACATTAAAATTTAAGAGAAATTGAAACTTTTCGGCATGACTATTCATAAGTTCAAATCTTTCGACTATTGAGTTAATTGCACTGTCAACAATTTGAAGAAAAAATGAAATTTTATAGTTTCTTCCCGGGTCTGTCGGTCTTTCATCTCGACAATCGTAGTTAACCATACTATTTTACGCCTACGTAATGGATTTTCTTTAAATTGAGGAGCTATGTCAATATCATGTGCCAAAATTGTAGCTTTTTTTAAGTATATTATTAAAATTTTCATCTAAACGAAATTCTTTAAAAAAGGTTATTAAATTATTTAAACTATTTGTTGATTCATTTAGGTTGGTACTTGAAGATTGCAACATCTTGCTCACAACATTAATCCTGCTTAAAATGTCGTACCAAATTATCAGCGAACAAACAAATTCGTAATCAAGCTTCAGTGCCAAAGATTTAGCTTCAGATTTTGTGTTGTTGTCATTTCTGTCTAAATAATCACCAATATTGTTTTTTAATAATTGGTATTAAAGAACGGAAAAATCAAGATCTTGTAACTTTGATTAAGCATCTTCAAACACTAGATTTACAATCTACATCAGACTTGTCATCATCATCACTGGCTACAATTATTCGCAGTTCTAACGAAATATTTATAAGGTTATTCAAAAAAAGAAAATCAATGCATTTATGTTGATGAAGATATACTTAACGAAAAAGATTCCTCTGAAGCTAAAAACTGTTTAGTTCCAGATATAAATGAATCAAAAAATTTAAGAATATTCCAGGGATTCCCAGGAAATTTTTTCCTTAATTTCCCGTTTTCTGGAAATAGAAAAGTCATTGCAAAAATTTTGATTGCAGCTCACTTCACATTAAATTATTAATATTGGGCCGGTAGATTTTCGGTTGTAAATAAGTGGTTTAAATAATCAACGAATCATTCGTTATCATTTAATAGACAAATCGGCAAAAATTTAAACAATATAATTCACAAATAGAAATTATGACTTAGAAATTTTTCTGTAGATCTCATTTCTGAGAGCAAAGGTAATATTTGCAATTTGTGAATGATTAATATGTGTTATATTACCGTGCGCCAGTGATTCCCAACTTGCGTGCCTAGAGAAATGTACTAGTGTGCATGGAAAATTTTTAATATTTTAACCGATTATGTTTCAGTGTTCGTTTTGAAGGATATCTGAGTTCGCTGTTATAAACTACAGTGATTATTTTATACATTTTATTGTATTTATTTTATGTTTTAACTTTTTTCTGAATGATTCATAAACATTTCGACTGTATTAGTTCATTTAGCGATGCATGGATTTTTTCCCTAAATTTCATATGTAAATGCCCATACAAAATTGTATAAATGTTTTTCTTCGGGAACCTTTAATTTATTTAAATCTTAAAATAAAATGGCAGATAAACAATAAAATCGAAAAGAATATATGAAACCTTATCGAGAAATTGTAAAAAAATAAATGTTCAAAAAAAATTAAATTATGCAGCAAATGGTGAAACCATTTTGCAACAAAGCCACGGAAAATATTTACAAAGTCGGGATAAGATATTACATAAAAGGCACAGAAAATATGCTGAAAATCGACAAATTATGAATGATCGAGTCAATAACCGACGTCAAACTATTATAGAAAGACATTTTAAATAGGCTATTTTCGGGTCTCCAAATTTTATTTATCAAATTCTCCAACTTGGCTGAACTCTGTTGAGAAAAGTTCTAGATTCTAATCTGTCCACAGACTATTGTGATGACGAAAATCTTACCATAAAAATCAAGATGAGGTTGGCACTGAGCTTCGTGAATATTGTTTTGTAATAAAGTGCTTGAATATTTTGCTTGAAAAAATTTTAAACCCTGCCATAAAAATATTTTTTCAGGGATATTTTGTTAGAAAATTTTAAAAATTTAATTTTTATTTCATTTTAGGTCGATTGTTTACGTTATGAAACCTTAGTTGTTTTATTAGAAATTTTTTAATTATTATATAACTTTTTTGTAGATTTTTAAAAATATTATCATCAAAATTATGCTTTTCACTTATTTGACTACATTTTAAATAGTTATGCATTTTAAAGCAGTGTTATTGAACATTCAAATTTATTTCAAATTTTATCCACAATTTCATATTATTTTATTGAAACATTTAATAATTATTTCCATTTAGAAAAAATTTGCTGAACAAATTATAATTAGAATTTGATAAACTTTATTCTACTTCTTTTAATTTTAAAAATTTCATTATTATTTAATTTCAGGTCGATTTTTATTAGACTTTATGATAAAAATCTTAGCATTGAAATCTTATTGAAAGACAAGAAATTTTTATTTAACTAAATTTACTTATATTTTAATTTCTTTATTCATACATTTCAGTCACCAAAATTCTCAAATAAAATTAAATATACCTGCTTTTGATAGTGGGAAAATTTGTCAGTTGAAAAATGTGTACAAAATATCACATTTTTCTATAAACGATATTCTATGACCAAAATTCTCATTTAAAATAAATTACATGTGTTTTAATGAAACCAGAAAAACCTTACAAATAGACTGAGAACAAAATTTACTTATGTAAATATATTACCTTAATTTTTCTATTCAAATATTCATCATTCAAAATATTTACATCTTTTTTATTGATATATCACACAAATAAGTGATGAAGAATAAAGTATATTATTGATTTTGTGTTTCTTTTTCTTGTGTTATTCTTTATGTGTTTATTTATTTATTGATACATAGTTGGTTAATTTATTTATATCATTTTTATTATTTATATTATTATTATTTACAATTTTGAGCTAAACTTTAATTTTTTTAATTTAAAATTTAGTTATCTTAATTATTTTTTAATTTCTCAGGCGACATCGTTTCTTAAAAATATATTACATTAAATACATAACTTTTTAACATTATTATCTTACTTTATTTTAAAATTATTACTTATTTACTTCAATTTCTCAGATGAGATCGTTTCTTTAAAATATGTTGCATTAACACGTTGACTGCCGCCATTTTTGTGAATACTAAATTTATACGATGTAGTGGTACCAGTAGTATACAGTGCACCTACGAAATGCCGTTTTTATATGACATGTAAACGCGCGGTACACAGCTTGTTTTGCGTATAGAGTTCAATTCGTGTTTTTTTAATTCTGAATTTAATAATCGTTAATTTTATAATTATTTAGATTTGGTTTATAGTTATTGGTTTATGTATGGTTTTATAGTGAAAAATTGTGCCCTTTTACATAGTTGTTAGGTTCTGATCTGGTAAAATAGATACTTCTTAACACAGACTGATATATCTGACTCCAAAGATATATAAATATGTAAATATATATATGTACATGTAGTATAAATAAGTATATAAATTAACGAAGATAAGATATTTTTTAAAGATTTATTCAATATTCACAATATGTAATACACCCAAAAATTTTTCCAAACAATTCAACCCTATTTATACTAATTATTTTTGTATTACATCTAATTATAGTAATTATATATTACTAATTATATATATATATATATATATATATATATATATTTATTTTATAAATTACTTAATACAGTATTTTAATATAGTATTTTTTTATTAATAGTAATTATTTATTCTAAATATAGTAATTATTTATTTACCTAACTTATTTATGGTAATTAATTCTAATTATAGTAATTATTTAAACTTATTATTATTATAATTGTAGTAGATTGTTGTATTTTTGATGTTATGATTATTTTTGACTATAACCAAATTAGGCTTCGTTTTCTTTTTCGAACATAAGCGTTCCCGTAGAGTTGGGGAAATTTGATTAAAAAACTATATAGCGATAATTTACAATGGTAAATTATCGCTATAGTAAAATGACAAATTAAAAAACAAATAAAATTGATTAATAAATATACAGCTGAAGAAACTAAAAGTTAATTTGTTTTAATGAAACCAGAAAAACCTTACAAATAGACTGAGAACAAAATTTACTTATGTAAATATATTTCCTTAATTTTTAAAACAGGAGATTTCAGAAACAACGAAACTACGACGATTTATAAATTGAAAGTAATAATTATTCTCCGGCGATTTATATATCTACCAAAGACGAAAACTGAAAATCAACTATAAAAGAAAACAACAAATACCATACCTCAACTATTTCCAGACTATTTAGGATTAAATCAGTCCCACAAAAAAGGTCGAAGCATATAACATTGACGAAATCACCTGGAAGTGGTATTTAAGAACCACACCGTGTTTTACCATAATAAGAAACCAAAGAAAAACAGAAATAAAGAATGCGAAGAGATCCGAAACATTTATAACATCGATCTCTTCTTCAACAATATAAAGTGCGTATCTATTTTATTGATTTTTTAATAGAAGTTGTAATTTTAGAGTATTGTTCTTTACACTCATTTGATTATTGTAATATTTTGTAACTTACATACATTCACCCCAGCTGTCCCGAGACAGTTTATTTACTGGCGACTCGGCTGGGCTCTTCAAATCTCTATTACATACGCAATCATACATCAATTACTCAAATATAAAAAAAATCAAATATAAACCAACGAATACTATAACATAATTATGACCTTATGCCTCAATATGGCTATCAAAATTGCTCCCTGGGCGAGTCCGCCGTCAACATAGTTATAGCAAGTATTTAACCAAAAATATTTTATGCGTAACGTCAAAAAGTTACTATTATTAAATTATCATCTGACTCTGGCAGTGAAAACTAAGAGGTCGACTTCAAATCTTCAGATTCAAATGAATATAATCCATCTGACTATAGTAGTACAGTAGATGATAATGATGTGCAACACGCACAATCAGCTAAACAACATTTTATAAAACGTATACCACAAAAGACAACCGAAATAGAACAACACGCAACAGAAGTGTTGAATGCGACAAACAATTCCAAAATAATGAAGCATTAAAAAGCGAAGAGTCACAACTTTTTGCAATTATGTCAGCATTATGCTTAGATTGCTTCAATAAAATTCACTAAATTTTATTTATTTAATTTATCACAAATGTGCAATGAATTTGAATTGTTTTATAAAGTTTACAATAGTAATGGAATATTATATAATCAGTTCATACAGTCTTATTCAACCTAAAAATCCTGAAATTATATTTTTCTACAAAAAATACTGGCACTAAAATTATGTACAAAAATTTGTGAAACCTATAGAATTTACTGAAACCAAAATAAGCTTCATTATTATTAAAACTTATTGATTCAGAAAAACTACTTTGATTTTTAATCATAAAAAATATTTAGTTTTTTCATTTTAGG
This sequence comes from Schmidtea polychroa, assembly GCA_959609185.1. NCBI lineage: Eukaryota > Metazoa > Platyhelminthes > Tricladida > Dugesiidae > Schmidtea > Schmidtea polychroa. The sequence goes on from CAUHTR010007978.1 coordinate 55,291, forward strand.
CTTTATATTTTCATTTGAAAATTATTTTTAGGCTTTTCTACCGAAAATTTATTTTTAAGCTTTTTATTTAAGGAAAGTATTTAGTTTTGAGCAAGTACTAGAATTTTGTTTTGAATTTTTGTTTTTTATTGTGAAAAATTAGTTAGCTATTAATTATTGAAAAATTATTTTCATTAAATTATTTTTAGACTTATTGATTCAGAAAAATTACTTATAAAATATTATTAAAGAATAATTATAAAAATCCAGATTGCTTATGCAACTTGGCATTTTAGTTGATATTGCTAATGTTAGCTAGGGGTGTGTCATTTTCGAAAATGTAGTATGGGTAACTGCGGTTTACTCAACCCGACTCCTTCCTAGACGCCAAAGTGTCTTTATACTACCTATGTGCCCATGGTGACGACCATGTTGGTGCTGCACATAGAAGCTATTATTTATGTTCCTAACTCGCTTTATTTCCGTTTTTTTAATTTAGTACCTATATTTTATTTATTTAAATTAATTGTTATCTACTTTACCTATAATTTGTTTTGCCTCGTTTTCCCTAATCTTATTTATTATTTTCCTTAGCATTTTAATTTAATTTACTTTTCTTTTTTTTCTTGGTTGATTCTCCTATGCAGATGTCCTTATTAAGAAAAAGAAATAGTGTGCTACATCTACTTAAGAAGCTACTTCTCGTGACTGTCGTCGTAGCCCAACACTAATCATTTTAATGTTTTAATACACGACTTCAGGACTACGATCAACTAATTAATCAAATTGACGGCAATATCGTTTCTTTTTAACTTAAATTATAATTTTTACCCAATTAAAAATTTTGCATACTTTTGTAGTTATGAAAGTTTTTCGAGAAACTTAACGTTAAATTAAAATGTAAATATGTGGAAGCAATTGCCAACTTAATAATAGCTTTTAGAGTTCATTTTTTCTTATTTTCAGAAAAAAGTCATTAGTTGATTTATTTAGCAATTCTCGTCATTTGCCAAAAATCCACCCGAATCAATGTCAACAAGACAAAATATAAAACATAAGTGAATATTCTAATGAATTAACAGTGCTATCCATTCTAAAACCTGTAATTAGTTAAATGTGTAGGTTTGGTTTACAATTATAAATATTTAAAATAAATGGATAAACTTGATGTAAAAAAGATAAAAAACAGAGGTTGAAATCAGATTTAAAAAGTCTATAATGAAGAAAGATGTTTTTGAAGTCGAAAATGTGAGCTATAAGTTAGCACGTTGCCTCACACTTTTTATTATTTAAGCGTTCTCAAGAAATTCATTAAATCATGGCCAGTACATCCAAGTATGATATATTGGTAAATTACTATAAATCAGTGATTACCAAAATATGCATCGCGACGCACCAATGTCGGTTTGTCGTGAAATTATTAAAATATAACAGAACATTTAAAAATGTATCAGAAGCAAGATCAATAATTATTTTCATACATTGTCTTTTAAGTATATTTCCCAATAGTTTTCTAGGAAAATAATTGTTTTTTTCAAAACCTACTTAACTTGTTTAACCTATTTTAACTTAAAAAAATACTCTTGAAATACTCTTCATTATATTCTAAATTTAATATACAAAAACATACAATACCTATTCCAGCATTTTCCTTCAAATTACCCGAAAACTTAAATCCGTGCCCATAAAAGTTTTAAGAGATAATTTTTCTTTAAAATAATAAACCAAATATAATAAATTACAAGCTGTTACCCGCCAAAAATGACGGAGCAATTTTTTAGTTTCGATATATTAATATCCCGACTGAAAATTTATATTTAATAGTATTCAAAACATAACAATAAAAAAACCTTATTTAATTGAAAAGCTCTTTAATGTCAATATTTTTTAGTAAGTTTTCGAGTTATTAATTAATTGTCCCTGATATAATGTCTTTAACTAAAATAATTTTTTTAATATTTATTCTACTTATAATATAAAAAAGTATTTATCAATTTAATTTTTTAATAGCGTTATATTTGGACAGACAGACAACGGAAATTATTAAATAAATTAAAATACAATTTCCTTAGTTAATTTCTACTCTTTAACAATGATACATTCAATCCTCATTTATATTCAAAATCTCTCAATTATAAAAAATCATTTCATCTAAGTTCCCTAAAATTTAAATGATGTTGTGTGTTTATTTTTCATTTTCCAACTAGTTGAAATGAGTTTTTCGAATTTTGACTGTAGCAATATTTAGATGAAATTTAATTCTCTATAAGTTCATTAGATAAAAATTTTCTGTGTGCTACATGCATTTTTTCTTGTAAAAATTGTATTTTTCACAGGTCAATTAATTTTATTGAGTTTTTTTAATGTAACAATGTCTATATGAAATTTAATTCTTTATAAATTTGTTTCATTGGCAATTGAAAATGGTTGTAATAATTTATTACTTTGTTGCAGTTTGATCAAGTGTATTTTTTATGCAATTCAATGCATTATTTTTTAACTTTGTTGCAATTTGGTGAAATCAATTATTATTTTGATGTAACTTGCTTTAATATTTCATTACTCTGTTGCAATTTAATTTAATAATTTATTAATTTGATGCCAATTGATTAAATAATTTATTATTTGGCTATAATTTCATTTAGTGTTAAGTATATAGTTTAAAATAAAGTAATAGAAGGGTTATTGAGTTAATAAATTTAGTGTTATTATTCATATATACACTATAAGTGCACTATCAATACATTATTTTGATTGGTTGTTGTGGGGTCATGACCTGTATGCGTATATAAGTAATAAAACATGTATATATGTGACTAATATACTAATACATGTGTATTTGTTTGATTCTAAATATTTTTTCCTACGGCTTACTCAATTTTAATTGATTGGTGTATGTAATCACTTATTATATAAGCAAAAGGCTTTCATTTTAATATTGTTAACGTCAACAACCCAACTTTTAAAATGAACTCAATCCGAAGACATCTTTTGAATGTTCTAGGGCAGGCTAGAAGACCAGTCAAATTAAAATTTAAATTATGTGTTTAATTATTACTTGTAGGTAATTTGAATGTTCTCAATTTAATTGGAAGATTGAGTATTGAAAGAAATATATATAGAAATGTTAATATTTTTTTTCATTTAGAGTAATAATTATTATTAATTTAGGTTACTTAAATACGGATGTGGAGAATTCTGTTGATGGAGCAACTTATGGAACGAATAATGATGAAGGGCGCCCCCGACTTTACCGCCACTGTTAAACGCCGACAATGCTGCTGCGACAATACCGCCGCCGACATAAGCGCCGGAAACTAAAATTAATTTAAAAAAAATGTTTTATACAGTTTGTAGGAATGCTGATTAATTCGATTTTAATTTATTTGTTTGAAAAGTAATATAAACATAATAAATCGTTATAAAATACTTTAAAGAACAATTTTTAATGCTATAATTTCAGTTTCATGTTATTATAATAATAATCATTTATATTCGTCAATAAACTCCCCATTTAGCATCATGCGAAGGTATGATGAAGGCTTCAGGCAACCTAGTGCTTCAAAGTGTAAATACGTTAAGTTAAATGAGGCTACGAGTTTTAATGCCTTTATATGATAGTGATAATATAAGTAAAATAGAATATTTAAGAAGGGTGTCACGTAATATGGAAATTTAAATTGTATATATTTCTGTCTGTATTATTTTACGTACATTTTTTTGTATATTGTAGTTTTTCTAATACATTTTGGTTGAAAACCTGTTTTTAATTTTCTATAATATAACTATTTAAACTTTTGTCTGGGTGCGGCGGTTTTGTCGATACGGCTGATGAAGATTGTATACCAATGAATCAATTAATGATGACGCTGAAACATTTTATGATCTTTCAAATATATCAACTGTGATGATAAATGACCGATATAAGTATTTTTATATTGTTAATTTTTCGTTAAATGAATAATATGTAGTATATATATGAAATTTTATAAAAAATTGTAAATAATAGAGAATAATTAATTTAAACAAATTCTAATTCAATTAATTATTTCAGTTTGATTCGTGACAACCTTGACAGTATTTTGGAAGATGGCAAGAATTAGGAATTAGAATCGCTTTTGTATGGATACACTGTAGAAGTTGATTCGGAAATACCGAATAAACTTCATGATTTATTGGATGATTTTCCAATAGCTCTAGAAAAGTGGTCCCACAAATAAGGAAATTATTGTTGACACATTATCCAAAGCAGAATTATGTAGTGCACTGGCGATTACTGAAAAGATATCTATCGTTAGGGACGTAAGTTATCAATATTCATTGGGCTAATAGATGCAAGCAAGATCATATTTTCAAAAAGTATATCGATACTAACACCAAACTCAAAGCTGAATCAACAAATAGTTTGGATAAAAATTATTTCAAGCTGCTCAATAATAGCCTTTACAGAAAAGCTGTAGAAATTTTAAAGAAATAGGTGAACTTAAGATTGTGTAATAACCAAGAGAAAAAGATTACATATGCTTCAAAGTCAACTTTCTTAAAATGTCTAAAAATTGTGAATGATTTAATTGCAACCATACTGGATAATTAATCTAATAATTAATCTAGACTGCAGATGTATTAGGTTCATTGTGTGAAATTAGCTAAATATCGAAATCAATTCAATTTCAGTATCAAAACTGATGCAGGTGACATGGATTTCTTATAAGAAATTATAAATTGTAAACTTGACTCTTACCTGCATTGATCAATGATGATCTTTTGGATACATCTAACAATGATTTAACTCACTCCTTGTACAGCAAAACATTAGACTCCGTCATCGAAAAATTTAAAGTTGAAAGTAAGGGTATTGGTTATAAAAAGTGGATATTTCTGTAACCAAAATCTTATAATTTACTAGGTAATACGAATACGACAAAACCGAAAGGTGTAACATTGAAAGATACAAACATTAAACATCAGTGTTATCTGGAATGTTACAATGGATTACAAGTACCTAGGGTGTCACAATTTAGAATAGGTACCAGCCACTACAATTGTCTAGTTTTCTAACTACTAAAGTCACGCTTACAAATAATGATAATAGAAGGGGTTTAGTTGGAAAGAATGACATATGGTCATTATATGATATCGAGCAGTCGGAAATCTTCAGAATAATCATCAAACTGTTTATAAAATCATTGACATAATTATGTTTTTCATTGTTTATGTCATATTGTTTTAATAAATGTATGCTGAGACTTTGTTATTATTATTGTTATAATTTTAAATAATAATTATGGTATATAAATTGACAAGCCATTATGTAAATGTTATGAATATTAAAAATATAAAATACATAAAATAATAAGTAATATTATTTATTAAAAAGAAATTGGAAAATAAAATAATTTATATAAATAAAATTAATTTAGATGAAAATATAAATTAAAAGTAATTAAAAATTAAGTAAGAATTAAATAAATAAATAAACAATTTAAAATTCATCGATTACTATTATTTAGTAAGTAGTAATGAGGTACCAAAATATGCGCCAGTGTGCACATTATTATCTACTACTGCCATAGATTGACAAGTAATTGCATTTGTTTCATGTCTAATAAGGAAATTCTTTTTTAATTAAGGATTTATGTATGACACTTATAACAGTAATTTGCCGCAACGTGTTAAATGGATGCAGAAATAAGTATTCTTAGTAAAGCTAAGTAAAAATTCAGAAAATGCTAAAATATTACAGAATTTACCAAATGATTCAAAGAAGTCAGTTCGTGCAAACCGAAACATTAAACCGAAAAAGATTCCTTGGTTTACAAAGGATATATAATATTATTATTCAATAATATATTTATTTGAATATTCAGAAGAAACGTGTTGTAAATATTAATAATCAACATTATAAACAATAATTTTCATATTAATTTTTGTAAGGCTAGATCAAAATATATAAGGCGCGCATTATTTTAGCACAGCCTTTATCGAGTGTATATTTTAAGTTGTTTTGATCAATAGTTTTACAAACATTAATATGAAAATTATTGAATTAAAAAAAGGTTAAAGGTGAAACTAAAAGATAACTATAATTATTACTATAAACTAGTATTTTACATCAAAATAAATGCTTTTATCTTTTAGATATGAATTCTTTTGAAAACCTGAATTAGTAAGTTTATTATTTATTATTAAATTAAGTTTTGTAACATTTATTTTAAAAGTCATATCCAAATATTTATTTTAATTAGCGTTATTTTTATTTTCTAAATATAATTTTTGATTTATTGGTTATTAAATTTGCCACTATGATGGATATGGTCACTTCCAGAACATTCTATACTATTTAGCCTGAAATTCTAAATTTTATTATTTGTTTATTAATTCTTTTTATAATTTTTGCTATTTTAAGATTAAATATTTATTTTGGCGAATTTTATTGAGTCGTTTGGCGATCACGATGTATTTGATGGGTTGTTCAATGTTTTTATTAATTTCATTCTATTTGCTATATTTTAAATATGATTTTTATGGAAATTTCTTTTGATTTCCTTTTTTATTTTTACTATTTTAAATATTAATTGAAAATGTTGATTTTCTGTTAAATTTCTGGAATTATCTCAATACAAATCTTATAACATTTTGAACCAACAGGAATACATGAGTGCTAAATAACGTATAGAAAATTATGTCATTATATCAAAGCACATAAAGATGTAAACAATTTTTTTCTGAAAAATGAATTATATAATGATTCCGTATCTCTGACGTAAAACGAAAAAATAATCTTGACATTGTTTCAATAAATATAGTTCCAATGGAAAAAAAAACCCATTAAATATTATAAAAGTTATTGAAATTTCAGTTACTATATTCATATTTTGTTATAAAATGTATTTTTGTAATTTTATCTTGAATTATTATATAATTTATCATTAACATTAATTATGCGTACGAAAAGATAATTATAACAATAAATAATATAAAATTGTTAATGGTAATTTTTATAAACAATTTAAAAAAATTGGAAATCTAAAAATAATTTGATATAAATAAACCTTAGATACATTTTATTTCGCTCGCGTTTTTAAAAGGTTGTTTCCACTCAACGTTGACCAGAGCTGTTGTAAACCAGACTCCCAGGTTTTCGGGCTTCAAGCTCCTGATGACGGTTGACACAACCGATTATCTTTCTGCTAGAAAGTCACGAGAATTTTTTTGGTATTATATAAAGTTGTTTTTATTTTACTATTGTGTTTATTAAGATAACATTAATCACTTTTAGACTTATTCATTCAGTCGCAGTAATAAACATATATATGTTATATCTTCACGCTCTATATTCCTCGAGATTATCTTTGGAGTCAGATAAATTATCAAGTTAAATCTGTGAAAGGAGTTATTCCACAAACGAACCTAACAATGTTATAATTTTACTGTAACTTGCGTGTCATATGTGATATATATATCAGTTAATGAATTTACTTTTTATTAAAGAACACATTTTTGCAAAATTTTAGAAAGATTTGAAACCCTATAATATTTTTTGTTAAAATTATAATTAAAAATCAATAAAAACCATATTTAGCTTTAAAATATATATTTCATGCACTCCAATGAAAATAGAAAGTTATTCTATGGAATATAAAAGAAGCATTTTAAGAGAAATTGAAAAGAAATCAATTTCAGCAATCGCAAAAAATACAAATGTAAATACAAGCCCCCGCTTTTAATACAAAATCACGGTACATGTCTTACCTTTATTATAACTAATTTGTTATATCAACGTGCTATTTTAAATGCATTCAAAATTAATCGTCTAATATTTTATTTGTAATTAACTTTAACGCCGACACCACAATTCGCGCGAATAGATGGATTGGCCACCACTGGATCAGATCAAATAAATACTATATAGTTTTTATATAAAATATATACAAGTCATACATACTTTGGAGGTAGAAAAACTGACTGTACGCATGGATGTGTGTAATGAGCAATAAATAAGGGAAATTTAATTAACTATTAAGAATCTAACATTTTGATAAAAATTATAGAGGTCAAATCGACTTTTAAAGTAGGAGCTTGATAACTCAAAATTGATTATTGAGAGTTCTTGAGATGGTATTTCGGCGATCTATAACTCATTTCGAAGGGTTTTCATCAGATTACCAAAATGTTTCTTGTGATGATCCAAGGTATTGCAAGGGTAGCGCAAGGGCCATTTTGAAAGGTTATTTTGGGCGATCAACTCTAAATTTATATAACCGTGTGCACAGGTATACTCCAAATCAACAAATTTTATTTATCATGTAATTGTTAATTATGCATTGTTATAAATAATCCAACAATACATAACTTGATCATAAAAATATCGCAAACAAGATTTTACATTAATTTATTAAACGAGCTGATCAGTAATAACCAAAACAATGAAATCATCAAAAGCCTTCAATACTAGGTCAATCATACAGAGAAGATAATAGAAGCCACACCCTTGGAATATCAATTATTTTTAAATTTGGAAACATTGAACCAAAAGAAAAAAATCCTTCAGATCAATATTTGATCTATTGTTCAATAATCGAATTAAATGAACTCGAATAATCATCGGGTTTGTATAAGTAAAATATTATCATGAAATCCAGTTCAGACTATATAAATTATTTCAAATGATCTGTTAAGATATCATTTTTTGTTTTAAATTTATTATTACTCTTAATTAGATTGTTTATTCGAAAATTGCTCTATGGATAGATGCCAATGGTAGATGGACTACTCCGGTGGCAATGATTAGAATTCAGATATATAAAAAATTTTCAAACTGTCCTCTGGATTATTATTTTTGTATATTTGTAATAAACTTTATCATAAATTTTAATAAATGTTTAAATTTCTTTATTATTTTATTTCAAATAAATATAATGAAGTTTAAGATTTATTGATAAATGAATAAACAGAGTTTGGTGAAGTTTGATAGGGTATACCAATTTCATATATTGATTTTTTCTTTCAAAAAAATACATTTTGTAGTTGTGAAACATCTGGAGAAGTTGCACAAGTTGTTAGTTTTTCAGAGTTTGAATTTTTCTTGGTCATTGTGAATTATAACGTACATAAGATGGTAACAAGTTTTTATACCTTACAGGAAATTATATATAAAAAACAAAGTGGATTTATTGGTACATCGATACCATTAGTATTATCATTATTAGGTGGAGCAATAGTAAGCCGATCATAAACCATGGGTGCTAACCATTTATTACCCAATGTTAAAACAAAAATAAAAACTTTATTGTTGTAATGGAGAAGAATTTGACAGAGTGTTTCGGTGGAGTGGTAAAATTAAAGAAGAGTTCAGAAATCGAAAAAAGAAACCCAGAAGTAGTTATCATTACAGCTTTTACCGTATTCGAAATTAACAAGGGGTATAAATATTTTTAACGATTATTATTATTATTATTGTAATAGGTAAGGAATTTTTCAATAGTAAAGTTAAGGAAATCATGGATCGTATTGAAATAAATCATTACTCGCTACATTCTCAATACAAAGCCTCCCATGTTGAGAGATTTAACCGGACATTGAGAGTTAGGTTGAAGAAATATTTTGTATTAAAAAGGTAATAAAATATGGATATGTTCTGCCCAAAATTATAAATATGTATAATTTTTCATCACACCGAGGTCTAAATGGATTGATACCGGTGGACATTAAACATAAAGGACCATACGACCTATGGACATTTTATCTTAAAGTTTAGTTAAATCATTGCTTTCTAAAGTTGAAAAAAATAAAAAATCGAAATATAAATTAGATGATCATGTTAGAATTAGTAAAATTAGTGCATCACCATTCTTTAAAGAAATTTTTAAATGGAAAAGAAAGGTAAGAATAAACAACACAATGTCAAATCCAACATGGATAATACCTCATAAATATGGACTACGATCACAAAAAAACATTGATGATGGCAGTAACACTTTTAACAATTATATGGTAAGGAAATCAACTGAAACAAACACTTAATAGAATACATAGGAGCGGATATTTTGATTAACATCTCGTCTTATGAAATCAAGATAATTAACCTAAATAAATTGTCAATATCTAGAAACAACAAATGAGGCAACACCTAAATTAATGAAAAAGAATGAGGATAGAATTGAGGAATTTGAGAAAAGCGACAGTATCGAATTCATAAATCTTGAGAATAAATCTCGGTCACAAAGCAGCATGCAAGTTAGTTGCGGAACTCTTCTAAATATTCTTTACAAAAACCTGGTTCTTGATAATGAAATATTCTTTTTCGGACTGCATACAACATTGCAAAAGAAAATCAATCTTTTCATAATTTTGAAACGGAAATAGATTTACAAGAACTCTACGGTATAAATATGGGTAGAATCAATGGCGTAGCAATAGGTTGTGCAGGTTGTGCACGGCACAAGGGCCCAGGACGAAAAATTAGTAAAATTTATACGTTCGAGCATTATAAATTCCCCGATTGTCATCAAACCAAGCATCGCTTTGGCGTTTGTTTTGTTTTTATTAAGACAGCAACCACAGTTTGGACGGTTTATACCTTTAATATTATAAGGAATCTATATTGGATATAGTTGTAAACCACATATGTCACACCCATTCATCTATTAAATTATTTGCTTTACTTGACGTTGGTTTTTTTATGTGATGAGGACTTGTTTATTAATAAAACGTCAAATCCAATTTACTTGCCTACTCGATTCAAAATGGCGGTATAACGACATCATGGCAGAGGTCATAGAGTTTTGTTGATATTTACTATGCGGTAAAAAGGATAAAAATAATATTGCTTATTGTATATCAATTTACAATAATTGTATAATTAGTTGGATATTATATAATTGTATTAGCTGCACACCCTTAACTATGTCTAAGTCATATTTAAGTGGGGCTGCTAAGCGACGAGCACGTGAGGAACGAGAACAGAAGGCCGCTAAAATGCCGAAAATTTACGAATTTCTAAAGCCCGTGGATATTAAACCGATATCGAAGACTACTTCAGATATGGTGACTGAATCGAATTCAGCTTTGATCAACTCAGAGATGGCGGTGGCTATAGATGTCGCCACTGAGCAGAATGACACTGTGGAATCTACGGCGGATGATCAAATATTGACACCAGATTTAGGAAACAGCGCCGACGATGAGAAATATGGCCCTTCAATTACTTCAGCTTTTACTCAGAGCAATATTGACACTTTTGTGGAGGCACGAACTGCTTTAAAACATCTCACTGACAAAGCAAATTTCGGAGAGCATTTGTCAAATGAACAGAAGCGGCTGATAATTTCCTTTGGTCCATGTCAACCTCTTGGTCCGTTTCCACGAGATCTCGGCCAGAAAGGACGATGCTTCTCCGAATCGTTTTACAATAAAATCAATAAAGCACAAAAATAATAAGAAAAACGAACCTGCTATAGATTTGAATACATATATGGTGAACTGAAGAGATCTAAGAACGACTTTTAAATAATGACGACGACACTAAATTTATTAATTGGACTCGTATTTCATATCCGAATATTTGGCCAGAAAATGCACCACTCACATTTGGAGAAGAGGTAATACGTGGATTTCGCGACTATATAAATGCGCTGGATATAATATTTGAATAATAAAACTATTTGGAATTGAAAAAACTGTACTTTACAGTAGAGGGATAGCGGACCACTAAAACACCGGCCCTCTGGGACAGAGGCATACCCCCCGCCATAAAAAAATTTTTTTCATGGTCAAATTTTAAACAAGGACAATGAATCATTGAAGGTCATTGAAACAAAGATCATGAATCATTTAATGTCATATGGCTCATTTGAGGTCATTCTCAAGGTCATGTGGCTCATTCAAGGTCATATGAGTAATGCTCAAAATTTAAAATTTCACAGTTCCCGCCAAAGGATTTTATTGAACCATAGCTCATTCGAAAGGTAATTGATGGATGAGTATGATGGTCATACCCTCGAAGGTATATGGTGAGTCCTATTTTTCTATTTTTATTCTTTTTAAATACTTTTACAGTTATTTATTTATTTTATTTTGTAATTTATTTAATGATTTTGTTATTCTTATTCTGCTCTTTTTTTGTTGGATCCTGTTGGTTATGCTGTTTTTAATTTTATATTTTATTCGGTTTATTTTCCTGAAAATCATTTTTATTAATTATTTCTTTTGCTTGTTTTATTATTGTTATTTTGCTCTTGATGTTTTAATTTCATGTTTCTTTAATTATCTTATTTTTCCTCTTGGTTATTGTTGTATATTTTTGCTTAATTAGCGATTATTTGCTATATTTTTTGTTTTACTGATTTTACTTATTATTTTATTCTATTCATTATTTTTCTTTCCCTTATTCTCTTTTTTTGTTTACTTTGACTGATTTCCCCAAGTTACTACTATACAAAGAATTTCTACTTAAAATATGTTAAAAATCAAACTTCTGGCCTTTCAGGTTTTCAGCCCAACAATAGTTAATTCAATTCTCGTTTTAAATTTTTTCTAAATTAACAATATTTGTTATTATCCACAGTTTAATATTTGAGTTTAAAACAATAATATTTAATTCTGAACTTATTTAGTAACTCCTGAAGTAATAACAATTTAAAATTTATTCTCCATTGTTTGTGATTAGTGTAAATAACAGATTTCATTCTCGTTTAAGTACTTAGTTTCAATTTAGTAAGAAGTGAATTTGTTTCCACTTTATAGTCAATTCCAAATTAACAATACTAAACTCTGACCTTACCGGTAATAATTGATTTTAACAAGAAAACATCTAAACCAGGGCTCAGTCAATATACTAAAACTAAATTAGATCGTCTGGGTGGATTTCCTACTCGTTAACTTCCGTCTATTTGCTCTAACCTGTTAGAAAGTCTGGATTAGATCTCTTTTGGTAATATATTTGTAGACTTCCATGGATAAGTGTCACCGAATTATTAGTCCCGTTCTTAGAATTTTATTTCGAACTCTAAAATCTTTATCACGAATTATTGTCTCTTATTTTCATAGGTCATGATCACCAATTCTGCTCCCAAGTCTACAATCCAAACCTGTTTTTCGTTCGCCGATAAAAACGCGGCTATCAAAGGTCTACAAGCCCAATCGGGGCTTTGAAACGAAAGATTGACGAGTTGAAGGGTACTTGGTTTATCCCTGCACAAATGAAAGAAACACAAAAGAAACTATTTTGGAGTGACCATTGCCGGGATAGTTTAATAGAAGAAAGTCGATCACAGCATCTCCTTATCAAAGAGCATTCGGATGATCTACATCAATTATGTGTACAGGCAACAGTGACCAAGAAGATCGTAAACATCCCCATAGCCGAGAATAATTTATTTCCTGCCCACCATGATCAGACTCCTGAGAAGCAAGTATTAAAAGTTGAATTCGACCTAGCAGCGCCCCAACAGTACAGACAATGAGAAAACCTATTGTATATAATAAAACAATGTTCAAAACACCTTGACTAATTATTGTGGACATTACTGTTTAGCATAGTTAATGTGTAATAAATAATAAATGTTTATAAAATATTGAATTTTTAATTTATTATTTTAATAGGAAATGAACTTTGTGCACTGTTACCATGCATGGTTAACAAAGAGAGTGAATGATTAGCGTGTATTTTATCATTATTTTATATGACAAATAACCATAAGCCGTTGCATTGCATGATTAACAAAGAAACATGAACTTATTTTACACACATACTTGATTAACAAGGAACATTCATACATGATTAACAAGGAACTTACACACATACTTAATAAATATCTCTCACCAACTCGTGTATAACAATAATTAGCCCTTAATTGCATGATTTTTTTTATTTATTTTGAATTGAATATGAACTAATATTAACTAATATGAACTGGACACTTTATTAACTAAATCCGTTTAACAGCTTTGTAGCACACAAGCAACACTATGAAATGGTTAGTTCTTAGATTTTTTAGGCGATCTAAATGTGAAATTCTGGCATGTTGCAATTAAGTGTGTAAATCATGTATGTTGCCTAATTCTGATTGGATAATCTTCAAAATCTATTTCTCTTTATAAACATTTGCATTAACATTTATCGTCACAATTTTCAATTACAAGTACAACTTTAAACGAATTTAATAAAATGAATAAGAACGATAGTATGACAACGATAGCTCTTGGAGAAAATGGTAAAATGATTTTTATCTTAATATTTAGTTATTTTATTATTATTTAGAAACTCGAACAGTTACCGCCCAGTTATTTCAAGGAAATATGGCATCGAAAGTCGGAAATATATCAAAAGGTAAATTGATTATTATTATCCATTATTCAATTTATTTTAACTAACTTTCGGTATGATGTTATAGAAAATAAGGATCTCTTTGATTTCTCCACAATATTTGAAGATATTATTAACAAGAATGGTAAACTTTTCATTTTGCTTTATATTTATGGTGGGTTACAGGTAATCAGATATTTTACCTCGTCGTGCTGTTTCCAGTGTAACCCAGAATATAATTTACTTGATTTCCAACACATTTGATATATTTCAATTTTTTGTTTTTTTTTAATTATGAAATACAATTTTAGGATAGTTGTTTAAACTATCCAAAATAACAAAGATGGTTAAATTATAATTTAAAAAACTTTTATGGGTGCAATATCAAAAACACGCCAACTTTAGTCACTCTTACATGACCATAAAAGAAATAAAACAAAATGTAGAATGAATTAGGCATCTAAGATATTATTTGTAAAATCATGACAAGTAAACAATAATGATAAGGAAATCAATCAACTATTCTTACTTAGTTCCAAATTCTTTGTATACGGTATTACACAAATTTGACATAAAAGAGTAACTTGTGACTGAAATGATGTGGTCTAAATACCTTATTTTTGGTTTCCAAGTATGTGTGTGCATTGATGCAGTAAAACAAACTCGAATTATTTTTATTCTGCAACATTCTATTTTTAATTTTTATTAATTTTGATGGCGATTTTTTCGTAATAATTTTTGTTTTTATTTTTAAAATTTTATTTTTCAATTCTTTTCTATTACTTGCCTTCATAATGGATTTGGGAATTTTCAGAACATTCCATGCCAAATTTAATCTATTTATTTTTAAATTGATTTTTAGTGAATTTTGCTTAAAATATTTATTTCCCTAAATTGTATTGTATCGATTGGCGGCCATGATGGATTTCGCCATTTTTATGGATTGTTCTGGGTTTTTGTTGAAATTTTAATATAATTTTCTTTACGAAGGGTTTCTATGAATTTTTTTAAAATTTTTTCTCTAATGTTTATAAATCGCCTTCATTCGAGTTTGTTTCTGTGGTTTTGTTTTTCGGTTATATACGAGTACAATTTTATGCAATACTTCTTGCTGTGTTTTAATTTATTATAATTTGGGTGTTTTAAGTTTTGTGAGTCATTTTCTCTATTATTACTGTTTATTTGATGTTTTATTACGTTTTAATTTAAGTATACTTAGTGATGGGTATGAATGTTGTGTGCCATCAGATATCGTCACAATTCTAAGATGTGGGTCTAGAATTCAGTTCTAGCCCAACACTTAATTATAATTATTTACTAGGAAACAGTGCATGGCTAGGCTAGTCGTAATTGTGAGTCGTGGTCGTGATTGGCCACAGAAAACGAGGTCGTAAAACCGGGCGGTCATACTGTATATATTAATATTGATTTATAATAAAAATATTAATAATAATTATTATAATTATAAAGAAATTCTTATTCTTATTATTATCATTATTAATTTTATTTTTAAATTAAATTCGAAAACGAAAAAAAAGTCATTATTATTATTATTATTTAAAACAATAAAATTCTTTCATTAAATACATTATTTGTAGCAAAAGGCTTAAATTATCATTTTATTGTTTTAAATAATAAATGCTGCTACCAAGCAATCATCATTTTATATTATTATTATTATTATTATTATTATTATTATTATTATTATTATTATTATTATTATTATTATTATTATTATTATTATTATTATATTATTATTATTATTATTATTACTGTATGATAAATTGGACTTAATATATACATGCAGATTCGAGGTCGAATCTAAATTAAAGGGGGAAATATGTTGGGGTTCAACAGGAGAGGCACAAAAATGAGGTGAAAAATCAATAAAACACCAAATTCACAATAAAAATTTAAAGTACAAAATATTAATTAAAAAAATGAGACGAGTTCAACTATAATAAAATAAAATCAATGGGGGTCCCTAAAAGGAATAAATTACAAAAAACAAAATTAATTAAAAATTAATTAACTAATGGAGAACCGAGCTAATGGGAAATCCAAACTAATGGAGAACCCGAGACAAAGGAAAACCCGAGACAATGGAAAACCCGAGCGATTTTAGAGAACCTGAATTACCAATCAAATTAGGAAAGGCAATTAAATTAGCCGAATAAAATTAAATTGGAGCGAGTCGTCAAAGAAAAAGGGGCAATTTCCTTAAAAAGAATTAGAGGAAGCCCGTGGGGGAAGTTAGATCCAGACTAATTTGTCAAAGTAAATACAATTACAAAATGGGTATAAAAGTGACCGGCAAGAAAACAGAATTACCAGTTGGTCGAAGAAAAAGAAAACAAGAAGTTCAGCGAGAGCGACAAGAAAACATTAAAGTTAGTAGCAATTAAATAATTTAAATCGAACGTACCAGAAAGGGACATCACCCGTTGGAAGATTTATCCCTGCGTCAGATTTGTAGTCTATTGAAAAGTGCAGACCAAAAAGGGTTGTATTAAGTGTGGATGAATTAATAAAAAGTGTAACTAAAGTGTAACTGTATCGGTCTTAAATAAAGATTTTGTGTTGGGTCGTTTATTTATTTTGAAAAGAACACAAAGGAGTCAGACAGTAATACCGACTTGCACAAAAAACCCAATAATAATAATAATAATAATAATAATAATAATAATAATAATAATAATAATAATAATAATAAAGTTATATTTAAATATATATATTGTATTTTTTAATTTAAAATATTATTTAAACGAATTCAAACGAAAATTCAACAAACAAAAGACGCAAACCTCGGGTCTTGGTTTCTCTAAGCGACATCAAAAAAATCAAAAAATGAGAATGGAAGGAGATAAATCTTAAAAATAGCTACAACCATGGATCTTTCAGAACGATTTTAAGTCCTTAAAGAGGATATACATGGCAGAGGAAAATCAGGTAGACCTTTCTACTTTGGTAAAATCGCCGGGAAGAAGGGTTGTTGATCTTACTAACAACATGATTAAAATGTCAGAATCCATTCAAGCTAGTCCTTTATTTACAAAAACAGTAATCGCAAAATATCTAAAAGAGCAAAACTCAATAAGAATATCTCAACCTTCTATTTCGAGAAACCTTACTCGTCTCAGGATAACAAGAAAAAGAGCGAAAAATGTGTAAAATAAAATAAATGATTGGCTTATAGCAATCTTTTTATGCATGGTTTTCAACACTAAATCGTTATCCACGAAAAAAATTTTGTGGACCCTATTACTGATGCTAATACCCGAAGAACTGAGTGCGAATAGGGCAATACAAAGATGTTAATAATGAGGTTAAAAATAGGTACAACATTGGTTTTATTACAGTCGCATTTAGACGAATATTGTTTTAGGAAAATTTTAAAAATAATTTGCTTTTAAGTTGGTTGAGAATCTGCTATATTAAATAGTTAAATTGTTAATTTTTTTTATAAATAATTTGTTTTTTTATATTTATTTAAAAATTGGTGATGTCAAAAATAGCTGTACCCTGATAAAGATTATAAAAATAATGATAAAATACCCTGGATTGTAAAACACTACCGCATTCGTAACAATGATTGTAGAACCAATCACTGTACAATGCTTTTAATTCATCATGCTGCATAACCAGACAGTTGCTCGTGGAACTGTAGGAATCCAACAACTGAACATATATACGTATTGGCTCCTTTTCGCAACCACGAAACAATTTATTATGATGATCTACTAGATAAATGAATTGAAATCAAAACATGTCATGTTTGAAAAAATTCTGATACGATGCATGGCCTTAGGATTAGGATTGTCATAAAAAATTTTTAAGTGTTTAAAATTCAAAATCCTCACAATTATATATATACTTAATAATTCTAGCTTTGTTCAAATTATGTAGTTACACAATGTCTTTTCGAAACATACCTTTAAACTAAAAATTATTTTACAAAAAGGTTTTTAGAATACAAATATCAATACTACTAAAATAAAAAACTAACGTCAAACCGAGTTAAACCATTATACATGTATATTTTTTCAAAATAGCTTTATATTGTGTCACAATAATTAAAACAAGCCTTAATAAAATTCTAGAATAAGAAAATATCAAATGCTCATATTACTTTTTTAAAAATTACCTTAATCATTTTGGATTAAAGAAAATCACTCAAAAATGGTTTTCAAAATTTGAAAATAAATTAAATGTTTTCAGCAATTAAAAGAAAGTTACTAAGTAGATTAATTTATTATTTGTGAATTAAACAGTTTATGTTGATTTCAAAAATAATTACGTAATTTTTTTATTTAATAAAAACTCAGAATTTTGGTAAAATTATTTGAATATATTTTTAAAAAAAGAATAATAATTTTAGTAAAAAACTACAAATGTATTTCATAAGGGCAATTTTATTATAAACATATTTTACGGTTATGAAAATTTAATTATTTTATATTGATTTTTTTAGTATTTGAACAAACATAAGAATTCTATTTCTTTTTTTGTTTCAGTAATAAACACACTAAATTAAATCATTTTAATTTTTTGTAAACGAATTTATTACTCTTTCATATTTTTATATATTCCTTTGAATTAAGATTTTGATCTTTCATTATTTTTCAAATCTTATTAGAATAAC
The DNA here is from genome assembly GCA_959609185.1 of Schmidtea polychroa. Classification (NCBI taxonomy): domain Eukaryota; kingdom Metazoa; phylum Platyhelminthes; order Tricladida; family Dugesiidae; genus Schmidtea; species Schmidtea polychroa. The sequence continues at coordinate 74,217 of CAUHTR010007978.1, forward strand.
ATTTTTGTGTAAAATTAATTATATTATTTTAAAAATGTACCGATGAACAAAATCATATTTGAATAACAACGCTGCTTTTGACTTATGTATTTGATTTTGGAAAACTCGGTATTTCTGATAGGTTGAGGTCGAATCGGGTCCACAATTTTCTTTGGGTCTGAGTTCAAGGTTATGACATAATAATAAATCAATATAGGTCAGTGATGAGTTACCAAATCTTTTAAAAAATCTGCAAATTGTCTGTGATTAAGTGATCGAACTTTGACAAAATTTATCATTTTAACTACAGGTTGAATAACATTAGACATTTTTATTATTTTTCCACTTAAATTCTCTTGATTAAGAATACAATGATTGACAAATATTTCGCTTCTGGTTTTAGATTTTACTTCAGTATTATATATAAATTAGTAATTTTTAAATACTAAATAATAAATACTAAAAGATGAGAAGGATCATAATTGGATGTATCTAACAAGTCATCTGAAATCATCGCTGCTAAAAGAATATCTAATTTTTAATTTTTAACTTCAAAGGAAAATGAATCGGTATCATCTGCAACTATATTAATATTGTAGGATAACCGAATTACACCTGTTTGAGATAATATTATTGCAAATTGAATTTGTATGTATGATGATAATGCAGTGGCGTAGCTAGGGTATGTGCCGCCGGGGCGATCCTTAAAATTGGCGCCCCTCCTGTACATTTTTTAAAATAAAAACTTTCCAAAACAGACGGCTCATTTTGCCTCCCTTTTCAAATACGCTACATACCCTTCACATATACATACTATTTATTCTTGTATGAAATTTTTTTTTCTTATTTAAACAAAGTGTTTTATAATACATTAAAACATATAATAAATTAAGCATTGTCAAATTATCATTATATTTAATTTTTAAATAATACAATAGAATGCAATATATCAAATAGTATTAAACAAGACAAAATTAACATATCATTACAGAGTAAAAACACAAAATAAATTAATTATAAAATTAGCCAACAACTAAAAATATTGTATACAAAAGTTGTTTATATAAATTGGTATTAAAATAAAAAAGGACACTAATGTAATATAACAATAAACACAATATACTATAACAATCATCAACTGATACTTTTTAATTGTCTTAGAACATTAATACCCATAAACTATATTCTACAATCTACATAATTACTCTTCTTGCTTTTCGTCTAGCAAACTCATCAATAACATCATCGAAGTCTGCTTCCTCCATTAATTGATGTTCTATTGATAATATGGCAAAATTTCTCAACCGTCAACTGTGCATAGAAGATCTTAAGTAATTCTTAATTAATTTTAATTTTGAAAAACCTTTCTCACAGCTAGCCACACTTACAGCAATTGTCAGGAAAATTCGTAATAAAATGACAATATTGGGTACGGAATTTCCAAGATTATATTTTTGAATGAACTGTAAAAGCTCAAAGGGGCTTTCTTTCAATATGTCTGTTTCGTCTTGCATAGCTGCGGCAGCGACGAAACTTATTAATCTTTTTCTTTCAATAAAGAATTCTTCCTTATTAATATCGTCATGATCATCACTTATCTGACAATTATAAATTTCGTTTTAAAGATTAGATGGGGCAAGAAATCCATATTTTTCAGCAAGAACATGAATCTGTTGAAATTTCGTATTTATTTCTTGAATAACCCTGTCTAGAAAAGAATACATTTCTCTTCGCAATTCAGTATCATTGGATCCTTCATCAAACATTCTTTTTTTCTTTTTGCACCGATGCTGACGCTCCATGATAATTCATAAATCAGCACAAAATTCCTTGGCATATATTATTGAATTTTCCACTAGCTTATTCCTATTATCTATTAAAAATGACTTTAAAGCCGTAAGTTTTATATCACAATTTTGTATATTTATCCCATTAGTTTGGAGGTAATTCTGTGTTTCATTAATTTCTACCAGAACTGATTCCCATAGACCAGTGGTTCTTAACCTGGGGTCCATGGACCCCCAGGGGGTCCGCGAACGGGTTCCAAGTGGTCAAAAAAAACTATTATTTTTGTTTGAAGCTGAATAAACAGATTTATAAATAATTACTATCAATTTATTAATTTTTTAACATTTCAGGGGTCCGTCAGTACCAATTATATATTTATGGGGTCCATAAGTTTGAAAAGGTCAAGAACCCCTGCCATAGACCGAGGAAACACAAAAATGAAAATGATTGCAACGCACCAAGTAGTACGCCAGCTTCTGATCTGGTGCATGTAGTTTCTTCTTCGCTAGTCAAATCTTCCAAAGAATTTAAAATGTTTGAGAAATTATTTTTTAAGACACTCACAGCTTTAGCCCTTGCACTCCATCGAGTTTCTACTACGCGTTTTAGACTTTGAGAAGTCACCGATGTCAGAATGTCCCATCGGTGAGTAGAGGAAGAAAAAAATACGTAAAGGCGATCCAAAGCTCCAAAAAAAGTTATCGAATTGATAGCCACTGAAGCTGCGTGTAGACCGGACAAATTCAGGGTATGATTGGTACATGCAACAAACTCTGCTTTTCTATTAATTTTTTTAATATGTTTTTGAACACCAGTACATTTTCCAGCCATCACAGCAGCACTGTCATAAGCTTGTCCTCTACAATTTTGAATATCAAGACCACGAAATCACTGACACAAATTTTACGCTGCACACGTCACCGTCACGTCCAAAAATGTAATGAACTATGAAATATTTCTCTATCCTAAAGTGTACTATTTTCACACATCTGTTTATGCTTAAAACTGGAAGAAAGCTGTCGCGCTGTTTCAATTTGCCGAATTGAATTAAAACTCTATTATACAAACAATAGGTACCTTATCTCGCCTTTCTGTAACATAACCGTCGTAAAAAGTAGGTAAAATTTTTCTTAAGTCGCTTCATCCGTCTCCGACTCTCTTTCTTATTAGGTACCATAAAGCACTTACTCGACTTGAACAAATAATGGAAAACATCTGATGAAATTTCGACTTTTACCGATTCTAAAAAATCGCCAAATTTTCGGATAGGGTAAAATATTTGTATCTATAGGGGCAGCCTTTTATGACTGGCAAGTTTCTTAAATTCAACATTTCTTAAAATAATAAATAAGTTATTGTTAAGCTCTTGCTATTCGTGGATATATACGTATATATTTATTTTACTGCATTCAGGTTTAAGAACCATACAGGCGATCTCATCGCGAATATGCCGCCCCAGAGCAAGTGCCGCCTCCACCGCCCCACCATAGCTACGCCACTGTGATTATGTAATGTATGTCTGAATGTCAAAGGTGAAATATTGTGTTATTGATGCATGTGTAGGATAATCAGTTTTTTTATATTTATATTGATATTAAGGATTTGAGAGCTTGTTTTAAAAAAAGGTGAAAGTTGTAACTCTTAAGTTATGAAAGATGAAATGTCTATAAATTCTTCCAGCTATATTAAACTTTATGTATGCTGCACCAAGATCCTTACCAATAAAATGGTCATGATCTCCAACGGGATTTGTAATAAGCTTTTTAAATAGATAACAGTTCCTACAAGATTGAAATTAGCGTTCCTCAATGAAAGACATAGGTACTAACAATTTTTTACCTTCAAGATCATAATATGGTAAGACAATTTTGTTAGCAATTTCCTCTACTTTTTGAATTGAAAGCATCCACATCGAATCAATTGGCAGTTCTACATTTGTCCAATTGCTTTTTCTTACACAAGAACCAATTGAAAATTCTTACACTTGATTATTTAAAATGTCTTCCGTCTGAAAAATTATATGAAATTTCCATTCACACAATAGAAAATGAAGAATCTAACAATAATGAAATTATTACCAACTTTATTCAAATCTAGGGATAATTACAACAACGTCATTCAATGGTTCCGTACGCTCCGCTTTTTCAAATGGGGATATTGCAATGTTTTAATGGACAAANGAAAATTATATGAAATTTCCATTCACACAATAGAAAATGAAGAATCTAACAATAATGAAATTATTACCAACTTTATTCAAATCTAGGGATAATTACAACAACGTCATTCAATGGTTCCGTACGCTCCGCTTTTTCAAATGGGGATATTGCAATGTTTTGCATTTTATTACAGGATCGTATTTGCTGAGAATACGGACAATAACCATAGATTTATCTTTTATGCTTCATGTCTGCATGATTGAATTGGCCTATATAGTTAGGCTTGCCAACTCTCCCGTTTTTGTCGGGAGTCTCCCGGAATCGGCTTTCGTCTCCCGTCTCCCGGTTAACTATGACCCGGGAAATGTAAATCTCCCGTCTTTCCGTTTTTACAATATTTTACAATTTTTCAAGAAAAAAGTGCAGGTTTTGAAGTTTTAACTTTTATTTGATTTCTCTAAAATCACCAAACCTATTGGAGTCAGCCCGACGACAAGAAAAATATAATTTTAAAAACAAACAAAAATAGCATGATTAGTAAACTGTACTATGGAATATGTAAAAATAATTGTTTTGTTTAAATCTTTATGGTATTAGTCATCATATAGTTAAAATCACTAACATGTGTAAACCAAAAAAGTGAAAAAATGCGGGTTATATTATTTCTTAAGCGTTATACTGTTCGCAATTTTATAATCTCCCAGGTTCAAGGTTGTGGGAGTTGTCAACCCTATATATATATATATATATATAGTGTTTTCATAGTTAAAGGTATATCTAGAACCGTTTTAGTACCTTTTCTAATATGCGGATGATCTTGTTCGTAGTTTTTTCATACTTAATTCTTTGAGTGGAATATGATATGTTCGTTCATCTAAAATGCTTATAGTCTTAAATATTTTAGAACACTTTGATCGGTAATTGTATAAAATAATCTTGTGCATATTACTGATGATTTCTGATGTCGAGGTACCTTTAGCATGTTTACTATCTAGACCATCTTGTAAAGCAGGACTGAGGAACTAGCAGCTACTAACTTAAAAAATGTGGCTCTCCTAAGTATTTAAAAATCATCAAATCTATATTTACATTCAGAGCACGAAAACGAGAAAGAATATTTTCTTCTTGATGTATAATTCTTCCAATGCCAAATTTTTATTTTTCCTCGAAGATTTTTTTCAAAAATAATTATTTTCTCTTTTAAAAATTTGTTATATGAGAAGATTGAACCGTTATTATAGTATGATTTTCTTAATTATACATTTCAATAAAACACAGTAAAAGTTTACGTATTCTACTAACGTCTTATACATTAGGCTACGAACTTTACTAATGACTCTTGTACATTATTTAATTTTTTTATTCATTTCTTATGTTAGGTAATTATATTTCTAACTGTTTAAGCACGGTAAATCGGAATTACTGTGCTTAGATATATTGAGGATTCAAATTTAAGTGATAATAATGTTATTACTCTAGTTAGTGTCAGAAATAATTTAGTTCAGAGTATTATTATTACATAATTTAACAAGCGTACTTGTCATCAATATTACTTGTGATTTAATAATTTATGACGCAGTTGTAATTCTATATAATCAGATCTTTTGAATTGTAATATCGATAATAAACTAATATGTCGCTGTGACCTTTCATTTGAATTGTGCTGAACACATGAAGTCAGATTTAAAATGAAAATCATTCATTGTTATAAAAACGACATTTCATATAAAGTCATCGTATAAGTTTTCACTATTTTCCATGGCGGGAATCAATCTTCCGGTTTACAAGAGAAATTCTAAAATATTAATTAAAGCTTTTAATTTTTTAATGACAAAAACTTTATTTTTGTGTATAATTTACAATAAAAGATAATTTAGATAGCTTTGATTCATTCATTTTGAATATTTTTTGAAATTATTTTAATTGTAAAATTTCCTTGGTTGATTATCTCTAAGAGTGAATTTTTTATTATGGAGCGTATGCTTTGAGACATCATACGTTTCTACTATTTTTCAATCTCATAAGTTTTTATAAAATGGATTTTATATGTACTTAAGGCATTGAAAGAAAATTAGTCTCTCTAATGAAATGTGTGTTTTTACTACAGAATTAATCTGGTTTTATTATGTTATTTATTCAGTGTTTTTAATTGTTGAAAGTTGGTGTATCAATAACAATACTTAACAAACTCTACTCACTTTCTAGATTATGCAATGTGGAAGTAGTGTAAATAATAATTCGATTGTTTGAATTTGATTAAATAAATATTTCCAATATTAATAATTCTCATACTATGTGAAATTCTATTAAATATATATTAAATCACTGATAAATGGGAGAATTACCATAATCAATCTGTCAGAGAACTGATAACGTTCCTTCACCCGATTTATAAGCCCAATTATCAACTTTCCCAAATCAGTTAAAATTCTCCTTATATTATCAAAGTTGATAATCGCTTTCACTTCCGATTTTCACTCTGTTAATTTTTAGCTGGACAATAGCAAAATTGTTTCACTGCCATTGTTTTTCTGTCAATGATTCATCCGTTTCTCAGGAACTTTGTCCTCAAGTGCTTATTCAAAGGTTCCTTAAACAATAATTCATGTAAGTTAAGAACTGCTATAATCCCACGTTTCATGATGATCTAACTATAATTGTGAATCATTCAAAACTATAAATAATAATAATAATAATCATATTAATAATAATAATTATTATTATTTTAGTTTATTTAAATTTTTTTTAAAAATAATTTTTAAACTGAAGATTTATAAAATGCAAAATATTCTCATATAAATTAAAATGATAAATATAAATTTTTTAAATTAATTTTAGTTGTGATTATACAGTCACTTACAAATGATCACTTAAAATTTTTGATCGCCTTAATAAATCATATGCAATCACTTAAATTACTGACTTTATCACTTTAAATAAATTAAACTGAGCACTTAAAGTTACAAAATATGGTTCCTTAAATTACTTAAATGGTCACTTAAATAAAAATGAAAACTGAACTGTTTGAAAATTTCATTTGAAATTAGGGTTTCTGAAAAACGGCAATTTTAGAAAACGGCCGTTTTTCGTTTTTTTCTTTCGGTTTTCGAGAAAATTTTTTTTTTGAAATTTTTACACAAAATTTATTTAAATCTCTTTATTTAATTAATTTTTCTTATTAGATTTTCCATAATAAAATTTCAAATAAACTAGAGCATTGAGAGATGCATCTGATAAACACGAGCGTATTTTAGAGCAAAAATTTGTGCATGTTGAAAAAACTCTTAATGGTTTAATGCACAAAATTGCATCATAAAGTTTCTGCAAATTTTCTTTTCGGTGTCTTGTGTTTTTATAATAAGCAAATTCTTGTTTCAGAAACATAAATTTGTCAGTATTGCCTACGGTAGTAGGGTAGAATGAGGAGCCGGGAACAAAGACATATTATAATTTATAATGTAACCCCTGATCGTCGTGGTGGGCGGTTGTAATCAAATTAGTGGGGGGGCTCTGTAAATATATGTTGTTGTTAGTGAAAACATTAATTAATTTTGTTATAGTGCCAATGACGCATGTATTTTGAAATGTATTTTTTATACGTTTCGAATGTGATAGTAGTTAACTACCCAGACATGCTAGGGGTAATGTTCCGTACGGAGAACTATGATGCCCAGGTTCTTCTGACCCCACTTGGGGGGCACAGACGACCCTTGTGGACGCGAACAAATATCAACCGTGTCTTTCAGGCACAGATATTTGGTCACTGCTCATGAGGCCTGTCAATACTAAATGCATAAACTTTGCATTGTCCTCTCTTGTCTTGATTTTATCGTTTAAATAATTATAAAAATAGTATGAGGGTTTAAAATTTTACATGTGATAAGTTTTATTTTAAAATTATTTACTAACCTTAATAAAACGCATATTTATATGCTTTAAACTCAAAAACCTTTGCGACATGTTGAATGTGAACCCTTGTGACCAATACCCATAAGGGGACAGAATATCTTGTAAGATAAACTCTGACTATATGCTATAGTCTTTAGAAAATATTGAAAATTCAAAAAATAATAATACTTGGAAAATAATGATAATACTGAAAATAATAATAATAATAATAATATAATAATAATAATAATAATAATAATAATAATAATAATAATAATAATAATATTAATAATAATAATAATAATAATATAATAATAATAATAATAATAATAATAATAATAATAATAATAATAATATTAATAATAAAATAATAATAATAATAATAATAATAATAATAATAATAATAATAATAATAATAACTTTAATGCAAAGCATAATTTTATTATGTCTTTGTTAAATAAGTCAACTTTAGCGTCAAAATGAGTTTTTAAAATATATTTAAACTTTAAAATACTGCAACGTAATATATTTAATAATTAAAAAGTATGATGATTCATATGTCTTTGTTAAGTAATATGTCTTTGATTAAATCTATAAGTCATATGTCTTTATTCCGTAAAAATGATGAGTCATACGTCTTTGTTTCGTAAATTTCCTTATTTAAAATGATGACTCATGTCTTTGTTTCGTAAATGTCTTTGTTTAAAATTTGACCTTAAAATGGCCTAAAATCGACTTTGACCTTAAAATTTGACCTTAGACTGAACTTACCACGACCTTATAATTTCTATGACCTTATGTTGACCTTAAAAATTATAAAAAAAAATTAAAAAAAAATTTTTTAAAGGGGGTGGCGTGGAGGTATATGCTTTTGTTACATCATCAATTACATAATATGTCTTTGTTCCCGGTTCCTCATCCTACTCTACTTACGGTATTTATATAGATATCTTTTTTTAGTTGCTCGTTCAACTCCTCGTGAATCGATAATTCGTTAGTTTCTTCTTAGATGTTTGTTCTTGACATTCAGTATCATTCTCATTTCGATCAAATAAGCTAATGAAGAGCTTTCCTGCATAAATAATTGTGTTACGTGTTGGTGCCATGTTGGGATCCTTTAAACTTCGTAATAAATCTATTACATTATGATTCCATCGTTTATAGACTCCTTTTTTCAAAATTTTGAGAAGAGATGCACTTATTGTAGTGTTCATACCGGTAAGCTTGCGATACATAAAATCAATGACGGTGTCTGCAGTTTGAAGCGTTGAATCTTCTCTGCTTAAAACTTCAACGGCCAGTTTTATTGGAGTCATCGTAACTAGCAAAAGCTTTGAGCGCGTCAAAATCAAGATTTTCGATCATATAGAGATCTTTTAGGGTTTTTTTGAATGGTTCTTCGGTCTCAATGAGTGGCTGAAGTAGCTCTGGAATTGAATCCCAGCGATGTTTTACGTCCAAATGCAGTTCTACTTCTTTGTTCAGCTTTCCTTTCACTTTACTCTGTAAAGCATGATTCCTAACTGTTGAAAATTTAATGTATTTCGCTACTTTACTGGCTTGTTTGAGAAGTTCATTGTATTGAGTTCCTTCGTTCATATTACTATCAATGCTTTTAAAGTCAGTTCAGTCGAATTCATCATTTTCAACAATTAATACATCATCAAAATCATCTTCATTATGAATCGTGTCTTGCTTTTTGTAAAGAGTATCGGTGACAGCCAAGTGGTGACACCGTCTTGAGTTGAAGCAACGAAATCACGCTCAGGATCAATTCCAAATGACATCAAATGCTGCTTGATAGAATCGAACATGCTCTCGGCAGGGAAAATTCCCAAAATACAGATAATTCCGGTCTTCTATGTCTTTTACTCTACGCTATCGTGTAAGTTGATTCCGATAAAGCACCGGTCACAAATAGTAGTATACTCGTCGACCGTTATTTAACTACCTTCTGCATCATCGAGCGAATTTCAGTTTCCATTTTTTCTCTCTTCTCGTTGTAATCAGCATTAGGATTTTAAGCACTTTATTGTTTTTCGAGTTCATTTGTTGTTGTATTTTTGCGCTTAGTTGCATAATCCCAAATTCTCGACATCTCTAAAATTATGGATAATATAATCAAATTTTTAAAGAATGGATAATCCATTATTGATTAAAACACTGTAAAATTTTCTTTATTCTATTAAAATTTGTTTAAAAATTATAAAGAAATTCAAATTTTTCCAGGTTATGCAGATACAACTTAGCTTGGCATCTGCTAGGTGGCGCTAGTATCGCATTTTAGCACAAAAAACATTCGATTTTTTTCAAAAACCGTTAAAAAAATTTAAAGCTTTAAAAATAATTTTTTAGAAAATATGATTTATTTAGTCTAACTAGCTTTCGATGAATAAATATTACGCCTATGGAGATGTCTTTGGCGTTGTGTTATTTAAATATACTTTCCGTACAAAGTATCTAATCAAATCATTACAATTTTAAAAATTCTTTGTTAAATAATTTGTTTAGAAAAGAAATTCGCAAAATTGAAATTCTATCCACTTCTTTTATATTAATAAGCTTATGTGACATTTCAAATTCACAAATACCTTCCGATAAATTGATCTCACATTTTGTTATTGCATTTTTTAACCCATTTTTAATTATTCTAATATTAGCATTTTTTGTTCGCAAAAATTATATTAAAGAAAAAAACGGAAAGTATTTTTGAAAAATGGCTAAAAATAAGAACTGCCAAAATTCTATTAGCACACGATAGTCTTTTTCGAGTTCGATTTAAATAAAAGAGCGAAAAGATTTTTTAAAAAATTTCGCTTCTATTGCAGAATTTATTTATTTGTAAAAAAACAGCCGTTTTCCGTTTTCCGTTAACGGCACAGAAACCCTATTTGAAATTTAATGAAAACAATTCGAAAATAAGAAATATGACAATCACTAACCACAAAATTTAACTGAACATTTTAGAGTAAACTAAGTAGACGTTTTAAATTTTCTGGCGTTTAGTTGCCCCTCTGGCCAGTGAAGCTTTGCATTTTGTACTTTGACTTGGTGCCACTGTTGGTTCCTCAGGCTTTTTTTCTTTTGGGGGTCGTCAAACTTTCTTTTCTGGAACAGTTTTCAAAGCAAAGGTAGTAGCAGAATCACTTGGACCTTTTTTCTCTCTCTAACAGATTTTCTCATGTGAAACCCAACACATACTTCTACTAATTGGTTGGTCAGGAACTGAAAAATCTGCTTTGTATCGACACTAGTTCTTTTTAAACTGATGTACATTGTGGTCCTCTTCGTTTGACATGGTTACATCTGAAGACATCAGTATCTCCATTGTTCTCTCTCTTAAGGAAGCTCTATAACTTTTGCTTCTGGATCCAGTCTTTGGGTATTTTGTGGCTATTGAATGTACATAATCGATTATATACCTTTCTTTTCCGTTTCTACTGTTTTTTGGTTGTTCGCATACTTCTTCTACATCCGATTAATCACTTTGATTATCGGCCACTGGTTGAAGGGTCATTTTTGCATTTTGGAGTTTAATTTGGTCAACAAATGTTTTCTATGTATGCTCACTTTCAAATTAATAGTATCGGCAATTCAAAATTAGTGATCACAATTAATAAAATTTTAATTAAAATTATTCGGTCAAAAAAATTAATTAAGAGACCAATTTATTAATTTGAAGGACCATTTATGCCTAGTGATTATTAAAATAATTTAATAGACGTTTTAATTAAATTAAGAGCACCATTATGTAATTTAGGAGACAAATTAAATAAAAATTAAGCGTCTGTTTTTGTAATTTAATTGACAATATACCCGTTTTAAAAATACTTTAATAATACCCGTTTTAAAAATGTTTTCATTTATTTAAATAACTATTTTGACGAAAAATATAAAGTCAACAAACAATAAAACCCAAAGGAAAAGAAAAACTCATCATAAAAAAATCTTCAATTAATAAATTCTGCTGAAAAGGATTGGCTATTTAATTGAATTATATTTTTATTATTAGTTCCGCAAATAACGATTTATCATAAAGTTTATTATTATTATTTTTATTATTATTATTATTATTATTATTATTATTATTATTATTATTATTATTATTATTATTATTATTATTATTATTATTATATTATCATTATATTTTGTAAGTTAAATTTATATTATGATATTTCTCTCTGAACTCCAAGAAAAGACTCAAAATTTATTAGTATAATAATAATAATCTATTTCTCAAAATGAAAATTGAAATTAGAAAAGGTAATCTTTTCCAATCCCTTTTGAAACTATTTCCTTATAACTGATGCATCATTTCGTAATTAAAAGCTTTTTGTCGACTTCCATTTATCTTTGAACTTCTTTTGATTATCTGCCTTTTCTGCGACACAAACGAAATGAGCTATATTAGATCTATTATTAAAACATTTAAAATTTTTTTGGAAATTCTTTTTCATCTTTCATATCTTGAAAAGATTTTAATAAATTCTGTTATTAGCTTTGCTCTGAGAATATTCCATGTCAAAAAGAAAGAGTTTGATTGGTTGAATAAAATAATAAATAAATTATAATCGTTCTTATTTCGATTGAATTTTTTTCTTACTTTTCTATTTAATTGATTTTGACTTCTAAATAATTTATTTTTTTTTAATTTTCAATTCATTTAATAATTAATTATAATCGTTGAAAATGAAGAAAGAAGATAAAAAATTAATGTATTTTTTCTATATTTTTAAAATCTCTTTAATTAAAATATTTTTGGGCATGTTTTTGAATTTTTTATTAATTTATTAAGATATAGAGAGAACCTTGTCTTCCATAGACTTCGATCAATACTAATTGATCTCATTCGCAAACATGGTGCGACAGGTAAAAGAGGAGCCACAATAGCCATTAATTGAAATTTCCTCATCTTTATTGAAACAAATTATTTAGAAATACATCTCTTAAACTAAGCCTTATCACCAACATAGTTTACTTTTGATTCATACCGAACATAAATCCTAGATATCTAAGTCGATCAACAATTTAATCCTTTCATTCGGGAATTAATTCTGTGGGTAAATTAATTATCTAGACCATCAAACCTAGTAAGGGGACTCAAATTATGCAAAAAAATAAAAAAATAATTTAATTTTTTTTAAATAACGGCTTTAGAGAATGTACATTATATTGTACATTTCGTATCAGTAGGTGTTAATTTTTACTGAGCTTTTTTATGTACCTTTGAATGAATTAAAATAAAACACTATAGCAATTCTTCAAAAAAAAAAGAAAAAAAGAAAGAAATTAAAAATAAAATGTATGTTTATTCTGAATTCAACACATACTTATACAAACTATAAAAAAATAACATAAATAAGCAATATGTGTATCTATATACATATACACAAAAACAAAAAATAGGAACTTTGTATAAAAATAAACAAAAATCAATTTAGGAACTTCGTGTTCTATTTTTTTAAAAACTCTTTCAGTTCTTGTTCCTATGAAAATCTGAGAAACAATTTCTTAATTTATTAATACAAAGGTGAACCTTGCATTTATCACATAAAAAAAATGTTCTACCCTTGCAGCCAATTTGTTTGCAACGAGTGGGTTCAGTTTTTTGATCATGTTGGGGCATATGATCAATGTCATCAAATCTGATATCCTTGTATGGTCTTATTTCCTGATTCTTTTTAGATCGTTTTTTCGATTGAAGTATCAACGCTGGAATTTGAAAAAAGGTCTACCCTTTTTCTTTCATTGCATGGTTTGCCTGCTGAAACTAAACTATTTGCTAATTCAATTCTAAATGCCAGTAAATCCTGTATATTTTTTCTTTGGAATTTTTTGTATTTCACAATCCCTTCTATACTCTAACCAACTGGCACATGTAGCAAAATCCATGAAATGAAAAAATACTCTCAATGGCCACTTCTTGGACTGGATAAAAACTCGATAATAGCTGATAAGCTGATCTAGAAGATCCACTCCCCCCATGCACAGATTATACCGAGAAATAATCTCGGGCCGACAATTTTTACATATTTTTTAGCAGTTTTATCCCATCTTTCCACTACTTCAGTAGTTCCAATTCCGACAAAATTCGAGCCTATGTGAATAGCCTTATTGTCCTGCATTTTACTAAAACAATTTTCCATCCCTACTGACCACAGTGTCAGTTGCCCCCCGACCTTTCTTTGCGAGTTCCTTATATGTAATAAATGGGGTGGATTAGCAAAACGATTTACTCTTAAGGTTCCTACGGCATTTATTCCTTTCTGCTTTAAAATTTCAAATAATTGGTATGAGCTGAAGTAATTGTCAAAATATAGATTATTGCCATTATTATTCGGTAACCGTTGCACCAAATGAAGTACAACCAGGGCCGGATTTAAGCATTTGTTGGCCCTAGGCAAAGGAGCTTTTTGGGGCCCTCAAAATTAATTAGTATATTTCAAGGAAATATTATGTAGGTTATTTTATTTGCTAAAGTATTATAATAATAATTATTTTACTACCTCTTTATATTTGAAAATATTTATTAAATAATTCCGTTTAAAAATAAGATACATATGTCATGTCAAAAATATACTTTTACAAAACTTTCGTTCTAAATTTTTCTAGAGCATATTGATTCAAATGCCATGATCAAAATCCTAGCTTTCAATTTATCAATGTTACAAGATAATAAGGCCAATTATTCAAATTTTTTGAACTCATCGTTGACACTCAAAAATTTTTAATCAGCTTCAATTTTGAGAAACTTCTTTCGCCAGTGCAATTAGCAATCATTAGACACAAAAAAATTCTTAAAATTGTTTCCATCCAAATTTGGAAAAGCAATTTCCAAATTTTTTTTCCTTAATTACTCGTAGAAACCTCAAATGATTTGGATGATCATATTGCCAATCGTATCCTGATATATTCGTGAAATTGTAGTAACTCAAAAAGTGAATCGTCTATAGTTCATCTGGATAGTTTTTCAAACAACGTTATTCACCATGTTGTTTTCAAATCTTCTTGCGACAATTCAATATTTTGTCAAAAAACCGAAACTTTAGAAATTTTTTCCAGTAACAATCAGAGCGCTGATCAAATTATTTTCGATGTTTTTCTTAAATTTTCATCGAAGACTTGTTAGAAGTTCTCTTCAGCACTATTTTCTGGTTCTGGTGGTAGTTTGAATCTTCATCTGGCAATTTCTTTTTAAATCCTTTCTCTTGAAAGTGTGTCAGTTGTTTGTTAACATTTTTTAGCTTCAATTCTTTAATTTCATCAAAGCTATTTTTCAAATTTGTAATATTATGAAGCTAGAGATGCATATAACGAGAACAAACGTCCTAATGTTACCCTTTAGACTTTGCAAATTTTTGAAACTGCATTTCATTCTCTCTAGAACCCTGATCCCTAAAATATAACGGAAGTGGGTCGAATTCCAACTCCCTCCATTTTTATTCAATAAATTATTTGCTTCATTTCTTTCTAGTGTTTCCATCAACATTTGTCCTCTTCAATGATGGGCATTTAGTGCTTCCTTACTTTTCCATAGTTTTCGTGAATGACCTTAACTGACTCAGAACGAAGCACTCCATTTAGTCTTTGAATACGTTTACCGTTCTATTTGAAAATTCAACTAACTTGTTTCCATTCTCTTAGTAGACATGAAAAAAAATTGTAAATTT
This sequence comes from Schmidtea polychroa, assembly GCA_959609185.1. Classification (NCBI taxonomy): domain Eukaryota; kingdom Metazoa; phylum Platyhelminthes; order Tricladida; family Dugesiidae; genus Schmidtea; species Schmidtea polychroa. The sequence continues at coordinate 89,701 of CAUHTR010007978.1, forward strand.
TCCTGAATTACTCGAAGACAAATTTGATTGTTCTATTGCAACGTCGCACCTGAATTTCCAACCAAATTCCAAGATGAGAACTGCACGGTAAAAAATTGCTTTAATCATTTTTTTTTAAAACTTTTTGCCCATCATTCCTTTGTAATTTTCGCGGCCATAATTTCATAGCGTTGTCATAACGATTGTGATCGCAATCTTGAAAATTTAACGCCAATATCCTTTTCAAAAAATTCCAATGAAATGTCAGCTAAATAAATATTTCTCCAGTGTATTCTCTACTCAATAACGTTTAAGAATCGCTCGATTGGTTTAAATTGATTTGTCAACTATCTGATAATCATGGAGCAATTGATCTTTGTGTGATATATCAGGGGTGGAATCCACAGACATTCCAAAATATTTTGATTTGTTTGATGTATCAGAAATCGACTTTCAATACTGTTTTTTGCCAATCCTACGAGCAATTCCTCAAAAATTTTTTTAGAGATAGATAAGAAGTTTTTCGCAGATCCTGGATTACCAAACTTTCTAATGTGCTCTGGGCTAAATTGGATCAAAGGTTTTGCAATAAGTTCCAACAGTCCAATGAATTGCCGACTTCCTTCCATTCCAAAATTTCATTTGTCCTCGAAATGGTATTTCGTTCAAAATGGTGCAAATAACAGCTACAACTCGTTCTAAGACTTTTCTCCAGTAATGCCTTTCTGTTGTATTCTTTTGCAATTGATCCGACACAGA